>JAWRVF010001022.1:0-121417 GCA_036785485.1 Physcomitrellopsis africana
TGGTTCTTCATCTTGAGGTCGCCTTCGTGGGCTAGTAGGTTGAGATGATATGATTGGCATGGTATCTATCTCTTGGCTATCCATGACGAAAGACCAAACTATGGCTATCAAAAAAGATCTACTCTATCTTGGAGAAAATAACCACATCAACTATGAATTTTGATAGTGTTCTCCCCTCCTATTATGTTACTAGATGAGCAAGCTTCAAAAAGAAGTTATCCTCGAACCGGCTTAGATTTCTGAGGATATTATTGATGAAACTCTTGTACCTTTTACGGCGCATTGGCGAGATTTTTGGCCGGCTCCCATGTTCGCTCATTGATATCGTAGCCTCTCCAATGTACAAAATACTCCAATTTTCTCCATTTACGCCGCGAATCTAGCACCTTTTCTACCTCGTATTCCTCGTGGTTCTCGATTTTGATACTAAGTGGCGAACTTTGCACTCTTCCAGGAAAAGACGATTCTCGATAAATCTCCAACAAAGAAACATGAAAGACTGGATGTACCTTCATAGCAGCTGGTAACTCTAGACAGTACGCCACTCGATTGATTTGCTTCAAGATGACAAATGGTCCCAACCTCCGATAGTCCAACTTATCACACGGCCGCTTGGTCTTGATATTCCGTCGAAGTAGCCATACCTTATCTCCAGTTTTAAAAATAGGTGCTTGATTTCGAAGTTTATCTGCGGATGTCTTATAAGACTCTTGAGCAGACTGCAATTGCACCTTTATCATAGTTTGAAGCTCTGATAGCTGCTTCACAAATCCTGCAGCTATTGGGTTGTTATTCGTTGACAGACTTAACAAATCAAGCTTCGGATGGTACCCATAGTTAGAAAAGAATGGTGTTTGTTGAGTTGACGCGTGCAAGGTGTTGTTATATGTAAACTCGGCTAACGATAGATATGCGGCCCAATCATCTTGTTGATAGTTGATGCTGCATCTTAGATACTGTTCCAAAATTTGATTCACCCATTCCGTTTGGCCGTCAGTTTGAAGATGGAAAGCTGAAGAAAGCTTGATATCCACCTTCAATATTTCAAAAAGAGATCTCCAAAACTTTGATACGAATTGAATTCCTCGATTCGACACAATATCATCTGGTAGACCATGATATTGATACACATTATCAAGAAAGAGCCTTGCTATATCTTCACTTGACAATGTCTTCTTGCAAGGGACAAAGTGCGCCATCTTTGTAAGTCGATCTACCACAACAAAAATGTTGTCGAAATAATTCGATGGTGGCAGGTCTGTAATAAAGTCGATGGAAACTGAAGACCATGATCACCGTGGAATTGGCAATGGCTGTAAAAGTCCGTAAGGGCGATGCCGAGGATTTTTAGATCTTGAATAGATGTCGTAAGTGAGGACAAAATCTTTCACATCCTTCCACATTTGAGGCCACCAGAAATATCGAGAAATAAGTTCCAAGGTCTTGTTGAATCCAAAATGTCCCGGAGCTAGAAAATTGTGACGAGATTGAAGAACTTGGAGCCGTACTGGTTCTTTCGAAATATACAACCGCTCCTCAAAGTATAAAAGATCTCCCTCCACTTTGAACTTGTCATTATTGGCACGTTGCTTGATATCAACTGCTATTGAATCTTCAATGGTCGCGATACGTACTTGATTGAGGAAGTCAGCATCGATTGGTACAATGGCAGCGTGAAGCCGGAATTGCTCTGGCTTCAATAGCGTCGTATACTATTGGTCAAATGCTGCCTCTCCAGCCTTTGGTGCAACATACGATCTCTTCGATAATGCGTCAGATAGTCCTTGTTGCTTTCCAGGTCGATAAGTGATAACAAAATCGAATCTGGATAGCAACATATTCCACCGAGCTTGACCTTGATTCAAAATTTGAGCCGACATGAAATATTCCAAATTCTTGTGATCCGTTGTCGTAATACGTGAAGTCTTGCTTGAGAATGCTCCGGGCACCTGGCTGAGGAAGATAAAAAAGAAATACGCCACAACAAAATCCTAACAATTCTAATAGAATCTTAAATAACTTCTATTAAACCTTAACAATATTTTTCAGCTTGATTCAATCTTAAAGAAATTATAAAAGAAGAATAAATGAGTCATACAATAATCATAATAGAAAATAATATATAAAATACTAAATTTAGAAAATACTAAAAATAGAATCTTAAAATCCTAAATCATATCTTATTCAAATCCTAGTCAAATTCTAAGTCAAACCTTGATCAAACCCTAGTCAAACCCTAAGTCAAACCCTGGTCAAACCCTAATCAAACCCTAATCAAATCCTAAGTCAAACCCTAGTCAAATCCTAAGTCAAACCCTAAGTCAAACCCTGATCAAATCCTAACCCTAATGAAACCCTAACTCAAACCCTGGTCAAACTTTAGTCAAATCCTAATCAAACCCTAAGTCAAACCCTGATCAAACCCTAACCCTAATGAAATCCTAATTCAAACCCTGGTCAAACCTTAGTCAAACCCTAATCAAATCCTAAGTCAAACCCTGATCAAATCCTAACTCTAATAAAACCCTAACTAAACCCTAAATCCAAATCCTAATCAAACCCTAATCCTAATGAAACCCTAATTAAACCCTAAATCCAAATCCTAATCAAACCCTAGTAAAATCTTAAACCCTAAATCCTAGCCAAGCCCTAAGCAATTTCTAAGGCAGTTTTAGAACCACAATAACTACCAAACAAACCGTTGATCTTGATTGAAATTTTTCATACACCTTAAAAATTAAGTTAACAACACACACACACTAAGTTTGAAGAAGATCCAACTTACCAAGAAGAAGAAAAACTTACAAATTTGCTCGGGTATCAGCCGGCCTCCTTCTTCAATCTTCACGCCAATATTCCAGTGCCTAAACCTCCTATTTGCACCGTTCAATTGCTTCCAAATTTCACATGCATGTAGGAAATTAAGTCTTCTACACACACACATAAAATTCACCCCAATCGAACTAATAGATTGCTCAAAATCTGCGAAACTCTAACTGACCTTTAAAACCCAATTCCAGAGACCCTGACCCACATAAATTTCAATAACCTTTGATCAAACCGTTAGATCAATCTCAAATTTACAGCACCTTAGAAGCACAACCGTATGCACAAACCTACAAAATTTCACTTAACGATATGTTACAAATCTTACAAAATTCTCAAAAATATAAACCCCAATATACTTCACAAACTCTAAAGTCTCCCAAAACAACTCTGACTTTGCAAAGCTCTTACAAACTCAACTTTTATCCAAATCATTCAAAACCAAAAAACATACAGACTTTCTCAAGTCTGCCTTCTAACTCCACTCTTTGATCTGCAAAAAGACTCCGGATCCGCCGTAGGCACGCGGTTTTGTGCCTTGGGATCTGGTTTCGACCCATGTTCTTAACCGGCCCTCTCCGGGTATCAACTCTTGTAATTTTGAGGTAAATTTCTCTAAAACCTACTCTTAACTCCTTACTTAACATGCCTATATCAATTATCTTTCTAATCTACCTTGGTTTACCATATTTATGGCTATACAAAGTAAGTAGAATTCCTTTTTATAAAAGGCAGCATTAGTACCTTTTAATTTTTTACTACCTCCTTGTCTATTATCTATTTTTCTAAGATAATTTTCTCTAATATTTTCATTTGAGCTCTTCTATAGTATAATCACTCCTTCCCTCTTTCACCTAGTGGTCATATTACTACACGACACCGTGTATATGGTTACCAGATGTGCCGCTCCTTCGAGAAAGTGACGCCACTCTTGGAAAGAATCCACTATAGCAAGAAGCTCCTTATCGTGGATCTCATAGTTGATCTCAACAGCAGAGAACTTTCGAAAATAGAATGCAACTGGATGGAGTCTTTCATCAACACCCATCTATGAAAGTACGGCTGCTAAAGCAAAATCCGAAGCATCGGTTTCCAAATAAAAGGCCTTTGCAAAATCCGGGTAGACCAAGATCGGAGCCGTTGTAAACGCCATCTTAAGATCTTGAAATGCTTTCTCTACTAGGAGTTCCCATTCGAGCTTGTCCTTACACGTCAACCGAGTGAGTGGAGTAGCAACTTGGGAATAATTCTTAATAAAAATCCAATAGAAGTTAGCAAAACCAAGAAAACATTGTACATCTCTAACCGTCTTCGAAACCTCCCACGACACGATTGCTTCCACTTTCTTGGGATCCATTTTCAAGCCTTCTGTAGTCGCGATGAATCCCAAAAATTCCATCTCAGTTTGGTGAAATAAGCACTTCTCCAACTTGGCGTAGAGTCCTCGCTCACGTAGTTTTTCAAGGACGAGACGAACATGCTTTTCATGCTCTTTTTCGTTCTTAGAAAATATCAGAATATCATCCAGATAGATGACAACAAAATCATCAAGATGCTCCCGGAAGATGTCATTCATCATGTGTTGAAAAACTGCCGGAGCATTGGTAAGATCAAAAGGCATGACATTATACTCAAAATGGCCATACCTTGTATGGAAAGCTGTCTTCCATTCGTCTCCTTTTTTAATTCGTACAAGGTTGTAGGCTCCTCTTAGATCGATTTTTGTAAAGATCCTTGCCCGTCCAAGTTGTTCAAGAAGACCAGATATCAAGGGTAACGGGTAACGATTCTTCTTTGTTACCTTGTTGAGACCTCGATAGTCCACGCACATCCGTAGCAAGCCATCCTTCTTTTTTACAAATAAGATTGGTGCTCCAGCTGGTGACTTCGAATGGCGAATGAAGTTCTTGGCTAGATTCTCATCAATGTACTTCCGCAATTCTGCCAACTCCGTCTGCGACAAATTGTAGATTGGGCCAAAAGGGGGTTGTGCTCCTTCTTGCAAGTCTATGGCACAATCATATGGTCGGTGCTCCGGTAGCATATCAGCATTCTTCTTTTGAAACACATCTTGAAAATCTTTATATTGCTCCAGTATACTTGTTGTCAAAATCTTCTCTTCGCTGGTTGGAGTCGCATAAATGACAAACGGTGTACCTTCCTTGGATGATCTTACAAATGCTCTTGCTCCAATAAATAAAGATTTTTTGATTCGGGGTCTTCTAACTGGTTTACTCTCGGAACGTTCTATTGGAAATGTTATCTTTCGTAATCTCTAATCTATGGTTGGATTATACTTTTCCAACTAAGAAAGACCAAGAATAATAGGACTTGGCGGAGTCTTTATAATGTTGAAGATAATATAACTACTATGGTCCTTAAATGCTATTTCTATAGGTTCTTATTCATGAATGACACTACCAGACAGTAAAGGTCGTCTATCTATGACTTCTACGTAAACACGTTTAGGTTTTTGTATTAGAGGGATCTTATGATATTTAGGATATTCTTCGTCTAAGAAACAAGTGGATGCTCCTGAATCTAGTAATGCTAAGGTTTTAAGCTTCTGAGGACCAAAAAACAAAGGGATTGTAAAACAAAGGGCAGGTTGGGCAGAGAGGGAGGAACCTGATTGTTGTTGCGATTTTTGACTGTCCAGCCGCACGGTTCCTATTGTGGCTGGGCATTTTTGTTTTCCTGAAAAAACGTGCCTCTGGTCTTGACAATGCGTCGATTCTGCTTCTTGGGGCAATTTCCAACCTTGTGGCCTTCTTCACCGCAATATAAGCATAGTCCTTCCTCCATGCGCCGCTTCTTCTCTTCTGGAGTGAGGGATTTGACACGTACCGCATCAATTTGCATGTCGTCCGTCTCGGAATGTGAATTCAAACTGCTTGCTGACATGGTTGAGGCGTGACGAGTCACATGTTGTCTTGAGCGTTGGTCTTGGCGACGCTGAAATAGGCAGTTGTCACACTTCACAGCTTGGCTAATGGCTTCGTTGAGCGTTCGTGGATCAGGAAGAGATAATAGCAAATCCTTCACATCATCCCTCAAATCCCAATAAAATTGACTCGTCAATGCTTCTTCATCCCAGTTGATGTCACATGCTAATTGTCTGAAGTCTGATGCATAAACTGATGCAGAGCGTGTCCCTTGTCGTAGTGATCGAATCTTTGTTGTAGCCCATCGAGCCTTGTCATGCTCGCCAAATGCTTTTGCAAACGCTTCCAAAAAAGTTTCAAAGTTGTTCAAAATTGATGATCCCTTCTCAAATAAAGGAGCAAACCATGATAGAGCCTGCCCCGTAAGTAGGGTTCCAACCAGTCCAACACGTGACTCCTCCGTTGGATAGCGTTCGGGCTGTAAAATTGTTATTAACCTGATTTGATTGACAAAACCTCGAAACTTGGAGCGTGTACCATCAAACTTATCTGGAAGGCTAACTCAAGGCTCTTTCGTTGTAGAACTAGTGGTTCTTGTCGAATTACAGGCAAAGCTGTTTCTTCTGGTGCAGAAACTTGAGGTTGATGAATTCTAGATTGTGTTACTCCAAGTGCTCCATCATTATGAAGTCTTGCAAACGCTCCTTCAATCTCCGCAGTTCTTTGCGATAACATAGCAAGGGCATTCATAATGGCGTCCAACTTGGACTCCGAACTTTCAGTCATACTAATCCCTTGATCTCCAGCCATTCTAAAAGAGAAAAATAATTGATTTTACGAAGAAGAAAATATTGGTTTAAAGGAGGGTACTCCGCAACCACTAAAACGTCTAAAATCCTTCAAGAAGAGAGGTAATCCTCTCTCTCCAAGAAGAATAAGACTCCAATATTGTAATGGGAGAGATATCAATTTAGAAGAGGGTAATCCGCAACCTCTAAAACACTAGTATACCTTCAAGAAGAGGGGTAATCCACACTCTAACAAGAAGGACTAGCTCTAATATCTGAGATGAGAGTAGTCTCGACAAACTGTCACGGACACAGAATACGAAGAGGAAATCTAAACAAGAATTTCAAAAAAAACTGGCAAGAACTAGATTGATCAGATGAGTACAAGAGCAACACCAGAGAGGTGAGCTAGAGCTCCAAAAGATGTGTTGTCGAGACTGAAGAACTCTTCAGCCTCGACTCCTATATATACTTCTAAATAAGAAACTTTTTGAGCGACTTCTAACAACTTAGGAAGCTTTTCAAGTAGCTTCCATGAATTAGGAAGCTTCTCAAGCATCTTCTACTAGCTAGGAAGCTTCTCAAGCAACTTCCACTAACTAGGAAGCTTCTCAAGAAACTTCCACTAACTGCTAATGGAAATTTCTAGAAGGTTCCAGGGACTTATTTCTAGAATGTTCTAATTTCTAGAAGGTTCTAAGACTATGTCCCTAACACTTAAATAAGCTAGTATAATTTTTACCAATTCATTAATGCATTGGATATATTCTATTTTTATATCAAAAAAAAAAAAATCAAATTTTAATCTAGAAAAAATTGTTTATAAATTTTGGTCAATTCTAAGGTAATTTTGAGTTATTAGTATATAATCTTATATGAATCTTCAGATTAAAAATATAATATGGCAAAGGTGAGTTACTTCTATGAGTGTTATGGATTAAACCAAGGAACTTAAGCAAGACTATAATAAAATAATAGGATACGTGAGTCTTATTACAAAATAATGTAATATAAGAACAAAAACAAGATTAGAAGATCCAAATTAAACCACAAGATATGCATTGTTAAGACTAAGGTGCCTCTCAACCTTGACACCTATATATACTAGGAATTAGAAAGCTTTTAGATAACTTCTTGTAGAAGGCTTTACATCCAAGTCATCCTAGGGTGCTTCTTGAGTGTCTTCTTTGTTGCTTCAATATGAAGAAATCCTAAGCACTTTCTCTTGTGACTTCTTATATTGCTTGGGAATCAAACAACTTGGAGAATCTCTTTAATAACTTCTTAGAACCTTCTACAATCTTCTAAGATCTTCTTAAATTCTTCTAGGATCTTCTAAAAAATTCTAAGATTTTAAAAAATCTTTTAGAATCTTTTAGAATCTTCTAAATTTTTCTAGAATATTCTAAGAAGTTTCAAAATCTTTTAGAACTATCTAAATCCTTCTTTAGATAAATATCCATGATATCACTTCTATCTTTAGCTTTGAATTTTTTGAGAAGTAATAATACTGAAATTACTCAAAGGCATAAAAAATCAAAGATGTGCCTTATAGTTTGTGTAACATATTCAAGTTGTCTTTTATGGATCAAAAGTCTCATTGGTCCTTGTAACCAATGATAATATCCAACATTTTTTATTTGACACTAAACTTGCACTTCTATATCTTTATTGTGAAAATATCCTTCAAACATTGCTTCTGGATAATCTTCATGAGTAGGTTCTAGTTCAATGATAATTACCACCAGTCATCTATTAGATATTCTTTGACGTCTTTGTAATTCAAATAATTCTCTGTCTTGAAGTCAACAACATAAACTACTTAATTGAAATGGTCTAACTTATAGGATGTCATCTTCTTGGCTATCCATAATTGAATTACTAAATCAAAATAAAGATAGATTATTAAATTCAAGATAAAATGACATAGATTTGGATTTATTATTTAGATTGTAGTTTTAAAACTTTTATAATAATTATTATTATTTTTAAATAAGAAATTCAATTTTTTTTAAAAAAATATTATATTTATCTTTCTAGATTAGATATTATTACAAATATTATCTGGCAATGGTTATATATGTTGTCAATTTTGGTTTAGAAGGATGTCATTGATGAAATTTTTGTATCTTTTGAAGCATATTGACTAAATTTTGAACTAACTTCTATGCTTATTTATTAATAATATAATTATGCCAATATACAAAATATTCCAATTATCTTTATCTCATTTTTGAATCAAATATTTTTTCTATCTCAAATTCTTTATAATTATCTATTTCAATATACAATAGTGGCACTTATATATATTTTTAATATGCTTGATTTTTTATAAGATTCCAAAAAATATATAAAAAATATGATATATTTTTATAAATATTGATAATTCTATTAATAAATAATATGATTGATTTGCTTCTATATAAGAATTAGTCCTAATCTTCAATAGTCTAATTTATTGCATGGTTGATTAGTTCTTATATTGCATTAAAGATCTACACTTTATCACCAAAATTAAAAGAAGGTTGTTCTTTTTTAAATCTATTTATTGTTGTTTTATATTATTCTTGAGCTTTTTTTAATTAAAAATTTTATAATTGAATGTAGCTTTGCTAATCTTGTAGCAAATTTTTCAATTGTTGGATTATCAAATTTAAGAGGCAATAATATATCTAATTTTAAATAATATCCATAGTTAGCATAGAAAGATATTTGTTGAATAGAAGTATAAGTAATGTTGTTGTAAGTAAATTTAAAAAGTGGTAAATTGTCACAGACATAAGATTTATTCTAATAATTATCTAGTTAATATAGATAGATAGAAATAGGTAAAAGTAGATTAATTTGATAATATCTTATAAAATAGTTTTTTAGAAGCTTCATAGATATAGTTTCATTTTTATACATGTTTATAGGTGATTGATAGGTTAAAAAATTGGCCAACAAATTAGCCATATGTTGCACATATTGGTAGCTTATGAAACAAACTAAGTATGTGGTGTACATATAGAAAAATTACTTTGCAAGTTTGACATGTGTCTTGCAAATTGGACACATGTTGGAGGTTCTATAGAACATTGCCATATAATTCTTAGGTAGATAGTATATATAAAGATAAGAGTGAATCCTTCTTTATTCTTGTCAACTCTTTTTTTGCTTCTAATCTAGTTCAAGAGTCTTTTTATTTTCTAATCTTTGGCAATAGCCATTCTAATTTCTTCTTGAATATATATACTTTCTTATTTTTTTTTTTTCATTTTTTTTTTAATATAAATTTCACTAATTTATGTATCTTCTTTCAATTTGTATCTTTGATAGATTGATTAAAATATACATATAATATCAATGCTTTATCTTTTCTTCATTAATAATAGATTACTCCTTTCTCTTGATAAGACATAAGTATATTAGAAGTTATGGATTATCCACTTCCAAACTGATATTGTTCCTAAATTTTTTTTCTTTGCTCTTAAATATTTTATTCTGCAGCAAAAGTAAATATATTTTTTTCTATTGTATTATCATTGCAAAGCTTCTTGAAATGAAGAACGCAATGGCACAAATACAAGAAAAAATAATAAAATTAATGCTTAATATACATCAACTCAATATACCACTATAAGAAGCAACAAGATTAGCAAGAAATAAAGATATATAGATGATTAGAGTTGCTTCATTGTCTACACTAAGCCATATTATTTCACCTATAATGGAATATCATTCAAGCATCAACTAACCAAAAATTAATTTGCTTGAGTAGTTTCATGGCATAAGATCTAAGTTTTGAGGATTCATCAATCAAGTATAATTGGTGATTGGACTTTAACTTCAAAGTTATCCAATTCAAGGATCACAAGTCAGATTTATTAGAATATTATTTTTAAGCTCCGCTTTATCATGGTTTTTTTATCTTACTTTAAACAATATGATTTAATATTGGATAATTTGGAGGTATTTTTAGTAAAGTTTTGATCCATATATCAAAAATATGATATAATTTATATTACAATCAACAAGATCCATATTTTGTGATAAGACAATCAATTGGTGACTTTATATGCTTTATAATTTTGACAACTAGCGACTGATATCAAGTAAGATGATACTGCATTCATCAGCCAATTTTTCTATAGATTACAATATGAGATAAAAAAATTGATGCTCAACTTATTTGATCCTTAGATATTGACTCAAGCAATTGATTTTGTTGTGAAGTATGACAATTGGCTTTTGGAGTTTTGATTTGATAGTCACACAAAAGAGCCTCAACGTTATTCTAATATAATGGCAACACCAATATCTTTTTAATACATATAGTTGAAAATAGAAGATATACAAATTGACACAATATATTTTAAATCTCTTTTTAAATAAGAAAAGACTCATTGTCATTAAGAAGGTTTATGCTTATATTGTAGAAAATTGAAATACACTCCTCAATATTATTCAAAAAATATATATATAATTTTTTATCAAAATCCTCTCTTTATTTTATAATAGATATGTGTTTGAGACCTAAAAATCACAAAGCCTTTGACTTGCTAAATTCAAGAGTCTCAACATGTTTTTTAGATGAAGAATTTGTTAAAAATCATAAAATATCTTTAGTATAAAAAAATAAATTTGTACATATAGAAGTCATAGATGGTCGTCCATTATCTTTTAGAGATGTTATTTATAAAATTATTCTTATAAATATAACAATAGATGGTCATAATAGTTATATAATTTTTAATATAATTAAATATTCTTTTAATCTAATTATTTTAGGTTTATTATATCTAAAATAATATAATCTTTAAATAGATTAGATTTTTTGTAGATTTAATTTTTTTTAAAGTATTAATAAGAGTCTTTTTAATCAAATAAAAAGCCATAAGTCTAATATAATAAAATCCATACTTGTAGATGCAAAAGCTTTTATAAATGCAAAAAAAGAAGGATCACCTTTTATTATTTATGCTACATCTATTTTTGATGGTGAAAAGACTTCAAGTGGCATTTCAAGTGAGTACAAAGATTATCAAGATATTTTTGAGAAAAAAAAATATAAATATTCTTCTAAAATATTATCCATATGATTGTTCAATTAATCTCAAAGAAATAACTCAGCTTCTATTTGGACCAATCTATAATTTATCACAAAATGAGTTGGCTAAATTCAAAAAATACATTGATGAAAACTTTGCCAAGAATTTCATATGTCATTCAAAATCTCCAACATGAATTCTTGTCTTATTTGTGAAGAAAATAGATGGATTACTATGGATGTATGTAGATTATCCAAGATTTAACAAGATTACCATTAAGAATAGATAGCCTTTACTTTTGATATTTGGACTTCTTGATTAATTGAATTAAGCTAAGATCTATATAAAAATAAATATACAATATGGTGTTGTAGTTTGGCTACCATATAAAAAAATTATATATATATATTTTGTACAATTTACTATAAAATTAAGTGAAAGCTATATCAATGGATTTTATCGGTTATAAAATATAATTAGGTTGTTAATTTAAAAAGGATCCATTAAAAAGGCTATTATTGAGATTTATACAACCTTATTTTTATTTTGATAGTAATTTTGAGATTGATTTATATTAATTATAACTTTTATATATCTTAAGTCACTTTTGTTAGATATTGGTGATCCTTAAAATCTTATTTACTTCTTTTATTTGGTATTTAGAACACATATTATGTAAATCTTATAAGAAAAAAAATTGGAAAGGAATTTTTAGTGTGAAAGGAGGTAATTAGGCCATCCATGTGAATGAATGGAGATGGATAATAGAAGTCTCTATTCATATTGGCCAAAAATCATGTCCAATGGGCTTCAAGGAGGTTATCCAAGGATTTATTAGAGACTAGGATTTTTTTTTTGAGAGGAATCAAATATTAAAGGCTAGAATCAATAAGTTTGGATTTTTGGACATGATTTTGGTGCAAATTTTGTATAATTTGGACTTTATATGAAGGAGATATAGGCGCTCAAAGTTAAGATGTTGAAATTGTACATATTGCCACTCTTTTAGGCATAACTCGCGCGTACAGAAAGCAATAGAAGATCTACAACTGGGGTTAAAAAGAACTCTTTTTTAACTACACTTTTTATATACAGCTTAATAAAATTTAAGTTAGGATGAAGGAGATATTGAAAGTTTAAATTAATACTTGTAAGCTAAAGACAGTAAGTAACCTTGCTTAACTAGTACTTATGTTTTGAGCTATATCTTAGACAATTTGATTAATTTTTGACTCAAAATTTTCAAGAGTGTATATACTTATGTTACAAGACTATATATTTAAATTTTGTGATATTAAGATTTTAGATTTGTGAGATATGAGGAAAATAGTACTCTAGTGCCTCTGAGCTAGGGTTTTAAGTACTTGCTAGGATTTTTAAGATATTAGATGATTGAAAGTGAATTTATGGTTGATTCTTGTGATAAAACTTAAGAACATTATCTATACCTTAAAAAAAATTTATAAAAATTGAATGATTAGATCAAGAGTTATTGAATTCTAAAATTTGAGAAAAAATAAGTCCTTATAGGTGAATAAGGTTTTGAAAGGTTTTATAGCAATTTGAATCTTTTTGTATAAACCTACTTAAATATAAGTATTTATCAATAAAAATTATATTTTATAATATCTTTGTATTATTTTTTCTTTTTATTAAAGACAAATCACTTATTGGATTCTTGCCAATATATTTCAAATAAATTTTCTACAATAAGGTACATAGTGTATTTCTAGATAGAAAATCACTCCACACAACAATGAAGAGCATACAACTTAGTTTGTATTAAAAAAGAAGATGAATAAAAGACTATATTTGTAATAAGATATGAACACTTTGAATATAATGTTATATCTTTTGAATTTACAAATACACCAGCTGCTTTTTAACATTTCATAAATGATATTTTTTGTGAATTTTTAGATAATTTTGTTTTCTGTTATCTAAACAATATTTTAATATATTCTAAGATCATAGAATAATATGAATTATTCTTGAAGATATGAACTAAAATAAAAGCATAAATTAGTAAAAATTATGTCAAAAGAAAATCACAAAATAGAATCAGAGAAATATGTATATTCAAAAAGAAACTGGAATGGATATTGTCAAACACTAGAAAATACAAGAAACTCTTGAACTAGATGAGAAATAAGAAAGGAGTTGATAAGAATGAAGAAGGCTTTACTCTTCTCTCTATATATACTATCTATCTAAGAATTATGTGGCGACATTTTATAGGACCTCCAATACATGTCCAATTTGCAAGACACATGTCAAACTTGCAAGATAAGTTTCCTACATGTGCACCACATACTTAGCTTGTTCTACAAGCTACCAATACATGCATTACATGGCTAGCTTGTTCTACAAGCTATCAATATGTGCGGCATGTGGCTAACTTATTGGCCAAGTTTCTAATCTACCAATTACCTATAGACGTGTATAAAAGTGAATCTATATCTATGAAGCTTTTTTATAAGCTATTATCAACATAATCTATTTTTATCTACTTTTATCTATCCGTATTAACTAGATAGTTATTGAAATAAATCTTATGTCTGTGATAATTATATGTTTGTTGTATATTACAAAAACTTAGAGATATGGGATTGTATGCCAAGATGAAAAAATGTATATTTTATATTATTTAAGTTGACTTCTTAGGATACATTATTTTGAATGATGGTCTTAAGATAGATCCTAAGAAAGTCCAAATAATCATCGACTAGAAGATTTCAAGAATAGTAAAGGATGTACAATGTTTTTTGAGATTTGCCAATTACTATTAAATCTTTATTAAGATTTTTTTTTAAATTGTAGTTCTACTTATATGTTAACTTATAAAGACAAATTTGAGTGGAGTAAAGAAGCAAAAGCATTATTTGAAGCTTTAAAGACAACTTTTATTTTTGTATCAATTTTATATTATATTGATCTTTTTAAGGCATATTTTATGGAGACATATGTATCAAACTTTGCTTTGGGTACAATATTATCACAAACAGGAATAGATGAGAAATTTTATTTAATAGATTTCTACTCTAAGAAATTTTTAACAAAGATCAACTACAAAATCTATAATAAAGAATTTTTTATAATTATAGATTTTTTAAAAAAATGACATCATTATTTAGAAGATGCTTCTAATCTAGTCACCATATATATAGATTTTGAGAACCTTGAGTACTTCATGTCAACATGCATGTTAAATTATCGTCAAGCTTGTTGGAATATGTCTTTGTTAAGATTTGAGTATATTATTACTTATTAGCCAAGAAAACAACAAAGTATGTTTGATGCCTTTTCTAGATGTTCTTATCTTGCACCAAAAGAAAGAAATTTAGCTTTTGATTAACAAAAAATAATCTTCTTCAAGCCAAAGCAATTTCATATTTGAGCAATAAAATCAACATTGATTATTGATTCAACTTTTTTCAAGTAAGTCCAATCAAGAATGTCTTTAGATTCTCTTATGATAATATTATGCATAATTCATCTAAATCTCATGATACTTCTAAGTCCAAATTTAAGAATAATTTACTCTATTTTAAAGGATACTTATATATTCTAAAAGATGAAGCATGACTATGTGCTCTTGAAGCTCGTCACAACTTCCTTATAGCAGGACATTTTAGATATAACAAGACTTTAGAGCTAATATCAACAGATTTTTAGTGGCTTTAAATATGGAAGGTTATTAATTTTTTTTAATAATTGTGCAACATTTGTTCAAGATCAAAAATTCCTCATCATCAATCTTATAGACTTTTCCAACTATTACCTATATTAGAACAATCTTGATCTTTTGTTTCTATAGATTTTATTACAAATCTTTTAAATTCAAGTTCATATGATTTTATATTTGTGATTGTAGATTTTTTTACCGAGATGATATATTTTATATTATATACAAAATCTATCTTAAATAAAAAATAATTAAATTTTTTTTTAATAATATCTATTGCTATCATGGTTTATCAAGGGATATTATATCAAATAGAATGATACAATTTGTATCAAGATTTTGGAGAACCTTTTTCAAAATATTGAAAGTAGACATAAAACTATTTTTTTCTTTCCACCCTCAAACTAATAAACAAATAAAATAGATAAATCAAGTTTTCGAGCAATATTTGAAATGTACCATCAATTATCATTAAAATGATTGAACAATTCTTTTATTATTAGAAGAATTTGCTTATAATAATTTTATATATTTTTTTATTCAATAAACTTTATTTTTTATAAATTATGATTATCATCCATCATTTAATATTTTTAATTTTTCAAAAGCTGATAATCTTACAACAAAAGATTTGGCAAATTGATTGTCAAAGCTATATGTAACAATGAAGGCATAATCAAAAAAAGCTCAAAAATAATAAAAAATCAATACAAATGATTATTATAAGAAACAACCTCAATTCCATATGGGCAATAAGATATGATTACTTTGTTATAATATCAATATTATTTGTCTTTGTGATAAGTTGGATTATCATAGGCCTAGACCATTTTCAATTTGTGAATAAATCAATCCAATTGCTTATCAATTAGACCTATCAAAATCTATAAAGATCCATCTTATATCCTACATATCACTCCTTAAGTCATATATGACAATGGATATATAAGGAAGAAGATAAATGCCACTACCTCCTATATAAATGAATAACAATGAAGAATTTGAGATAGAAGAGGTCTTAGATTCAAGATGGCATCAAAATCAATTGGAATATTTGTACATTTGAGCGAATATGATATTAATGAATGCACATAGGAGCCATCTAAGAATCTAGCAAGTACATTAGCTAAAGTCAATGTATTTCATCGATGGCATCTATCAAAATAAAGATAAAGAGTCAAAAAAATATTTGCTATAAAATAAAGTAGGTTCAATAGAGATTTTATTCTATCTTATATCATTGTTTATTATTCTTTTGAATTTTTTAGTATCAAATTGATAAAAAATCAATAACTAGCAAATTCAACTTAAGAGATATTATTTGTTGACTTATTGGATGAGACATTACAATTATCACAACTTCTAAGATGATAGAATAGAGATTAAGATCCTCAAGAATGACATGTTTTTTTTTGGATTGATGATGAGATACAACATGTTTGATATCACAATCTTGGAAGAGACTCTTAATATTTGGTGAAACTTTTAGAGGTAAAAACTACCCCTAATAGTGTTCCAAATATTTTTTTTGAAAAAAGTTATGAAGGCCTTAAATAATGATCAAATATTAAGATAATCCTCCAATCTTGATATAAGACACTATCAATGGCTAAGAGGACCAATCAACTATCTTCAAAGGAAATATAGGTTAGAATATGTAGCAAATACAATTCGATGCATCTATGACTTCCTCAATATATAATCATTGCTCCATGTGGAACTTGTTCCTAAAAAAGGGGATAATATTATAGATATAAGATTTAATTTAATAATTATCTAATTAATATAAATAAATAGAAATATATAAAAATAAATTAATTTGATAATATTTCATAATTTTTTTTTTTAAAAGTTTTAGACACGATTTCACCTTTATACATATCTATAAGTGATTGATAGGTTAAAAACTTGGCCAATAAGTTAGCCATGTGTTACACATGTTGGTAGCTTGTGGAATAAGCTAAATACATGGTGCACATATAGAAAGCTTGTCTTGTAAGTTTGACACATGTCTTCCAAATTGGACACGTATTGGAGGTCCTATAGAACTCCACCATGTAGCTCTTAAGTAGATAGTATATATAGAAACAAGAGTGAAGCCTTCTTCATTCTTGTCAATTCCTTTCTTCTTTTTAATCTAATTCAAGAGTCTTTGTATTTTTTAATCTTTGGTAATAGCCATTCTAATTTTTTTTTGAATATATATATATATATATATATATATATATATTTATTTATTTATTTTCTTTTGATACAGATTTTTCTGATTTATGCATCTTCTTTTAATTTTTGTCTTTGATACAAATAGGAAGTCCAATCATCTTATTGATAATTGATGGTACACCTTAGATATTGCTCTAAAATTTAATTGACTTGCTTTGTTTCACCATTGATTTGAGTGTAGAATATTGAAGATAACTTAATATTTATTTGAAGGATTTTAAATAATGATTTCTAAAACTTGGATATAAATTAGAATCTTGATCTGATATAATATCATGTAGCAATCTGTGATACTAATAAATATTATCAATAAAGAATTTGATTGTTTCTTCATCTATAATTGTCTTTTTATAAAGAATGAAATATACCATCTTGATAAATTGGTCAATGATTACAAATATGGTATAAAAAAAAATTGGATAATAGAAGATTTATAATTAAACCTATAGAAATAAAAGACCAAGGTTGCTTTGAAATAAGTAGTGGTTAAAAAAGTCTATACAGATAATATCAAAGATTCTTTGATTTGGATTATATTTTACATGAAAATACAGATTTTTTGACAATCTTCCTCATCTTAGGCCATCAAAAATCTTAAGAAAGAAGTTTCAACATCTAATTGAATCTAAAATATTCAACAACAATAAAGTCATGATGTACTTACAAAATACAAATATTTGATGGTCCCTCAAGGGTATATAGGCATTCCTCAAAATAAAAGAGGTTACTTTTAAACTTAAATTTATTAGAACCATCTTGAATATTATTAGTATATTATTTAATATTAAAATTAAGCAGATTTATAATCAATGCTATACAAACTTGATCAATAAGTGAAAAATCCATTGGGATTGATATAATAATTGCTTAAAGACATAATTGCTTTAGTTTTAAAAATTTTATCTATTATTGATCATATGTTGTCTCTTCTTCTTTTGGTGCAAGGTATAATGGCCTAGATAAAGCATTTGACAACCTTTATTATTTTTTTATTATCAATATGTGATATTAAAGTCAAAACAAGATAGAGACATATTCTACTAAGCTTGATAATAATTTAAAATAAAAATAAAAATAAAATATTTAAGATTCTTATAATCTATATATAATTATTGGATATAAAGCACCTTTAAATAAATGGTGCTATTCTTAAAGAGAATCTATAATAATAAAAAAAAAAATTATTGTGGATTTTATAATTGATCTCAATAATTAAAAACTTCCTAGAATAAAATAAAATTACATGAAGTTTATTATTTTTTTACTTTTATAAGCACAGTTTCTAATGTAAAATCTGAGGTATCAATTTTTATATTAAAAAATTTTATAAAATTTGAATGTATTAAGATTGAAGCTATAATAAAAGCCAATTTAAAGTCTTGTAAAGCCTTTTCTACTTGAAGCCTCTATTTCAATTTATCTTTGTATGTCAATTAAGTAAATGAAACAGCTACTTGATAGTAATTTTTAATAAATATTCAATAAAAATGAACTTAAGAAAACAATATACATCTTACATTGTCTTAGATACTATTCAATCTTTAATAGGTTGAACTTTCTTTGGATCCATTAATAAACCTTTATTTGATATAACATATTTTTTTAAAAAAAATTATCTTTGGTTGATAGAATACATATTTTTTTAATTTGGCATTTAAATCTATATCTTTTAATTTTTGTAGTACCAATCTTACATATTCTTCATATTCTTTAAGAATTTTTGAATAAATTAAAATATTATTGAAATAACAAACAACAAATTTATCCCAAAATTTTAAAAAGACATCATTTATCAAGTGTTGGAATATAATTGGCACATTTGTTAATCCAAAAGATATGACATTGTACTTAAAATGTTCATACCTTATCCAAAATGATGTCTTCTATATGTCTTTTTTTTTTTATGTATACTAAATTATAAGCTCCACAAAGATCAATCTTTGTGTAGATTTTTGCTTGACCTAGTTGTTTAAAGAGTTTTAATATCAATGGCAATGGATAACAATTTTTTATCATTATCTTATTTAAATCCCAATAATCAACGTATATTTGTAAGGATCCATCCTTCTTCCTTATAAAAAAATATAAGTGTTCTAATAGGTGATTTTAAATATAAAATAAATTTTTTTAAAAGATTTTTATTAATATATTTTTGTAAGATTATTAATTCTATTTGTAAAAGCTTATATATTAGTCCAAATGGCGATTGAGCTTCTTTTTGTAATTCTATGACATAATCATGTAATCAATATTTTGATAGTATTTCTATATATTTTTTTAAAAAAACATCTTTAAAGTCTTGATATTGAATTAGGATATTTTGTAAAACTTATTTAGTTGAATTTCTTATTAGAATAGTATATATTATAAATATAATATTATTCTTTGATTCTTATATAAAAATAGTAATTCCAAAAAATAAAAGTATAATATATTTTTTCCTTTGGTATTTTGATTTTGAAGAAATTTTATACACATTTCAATCAATATCAAGATTATATAATTTAAATCAAGGAAGTTCAATGATAATAGGATTTGTAGGATATTGAATAATATTGAAGACAATATGCAATACTTGGTCTCCTAATGTCACTTGCAATGGTTGTGTTTCTTCAATAACATTTCTTGATACAAATACTTATCCATCAATGATTTCAATAAGTGCAAGATGAATCTTATTCATTAATACTAAGTCATACTCAATTGCAAAATCTTTATTCATAAAATATAATGAGGCTCTAGTATCCAAAAATATTTTAATAAAAATCTCACGACTTAGAATTTTTATATACATAAAAAGTATAAAACATGATGTAGGATCTAGAGATAGAGACTTTTTTTTAGTACTTGGAATTTGGTGGTGTCTAGTTGAATGGTCCCTATTATGATTAGATATCATCAATTTTTAATTTAGTCAATTCTAGAATTGATGTCACATTTTATGACTTAAATCTCCTAAACTTATTTGAATAATTAGTTGCTTTATGATTAAGCTTTTTGTAATATAAATATAAATTTTGTTGTTGGTATCTATTTCTTTCTATTTAAATTAGTGGCTTAAATTGAATCGCATTGATCTAAATAGGTTTAGGATCTATTGAATGATTCTTGTATGTCCTTAAAGAAATAATAATTATATTGTAATAATTATTATCAAAAATCTAGTATATTTCTTATTGAAATTTAAATAAGCAATTATTGTAAGTAATAGCTTAAGATATGGATTCCTCTAAAATATTAACTCAAGACATTATAATCAATAAATTTTTTATATCATCTCTTAAACCATATGAAAATTGAGTCATAAATATCTTATTTTTTTAATCAAGGTTATATATAAGTTAATGAAATTTTACAGCATGAATTACACTTTAACATGATCCTTGTGATAAGTTTTGTATCTTCTTTTTTACTACCTTTTTTTGATCACTATATCCAAATACAATAATAAATTTTTTCATGAAAGCCTCTAGATTATATAATATTAAAAAATTCTTTTCTAATAATAGAATAAACTATAAACAAGCACTTCACAATAAAAAAAGTATCTACAAAAGCAACTTAAGTAAATCCATCTGAATAATGAGAAGAATATAAGCGTAAATAGAGCCATATTTGTTGCATAAAGCTTCAAAAATTGGATCTTATTCTATCAAACTTATTTGGCATATTAGGCTTTGGTTATTTTATAATAGTCCTTAAAATATCTATAGAAGTCATATATAACATATGTCTAGTACTTGATTCTTTCAATTGAATAATTTCTTGTTGCAAACTATGAATCTTTCATTTAGCTTTTTTACACATTAAATTAATCTAAGATTTCTTACTTGGACTACAAAAGAATACAACCTCTTTTTTTAGATTATCTATAAAAGCTTAAAGATTTGCAAGAATTGCTATTCTATTTTTTACTTATAAAGGTACACCACCTATGACTTGATCTACTTCCATATTAACAAAATAAATAGATTAAATTCTAAGAGAGAAGAAAAAATTGATTTTTCTTTGAAAAAGTTGTAGTATTAATTATAATTAAGATCAAATTTTTAAAAAAAATGATACTAAATAATATTAATTTAGAGTAGAATAATCTGCAACCTCTAAAATGCTTCAATGCTTTTAAGAAGAGGGACAGTCCATATTCTATCAAGAAGACAAAGCTCAAAAATTAATATTAATAGTCTTGATAAATTATTACAAATTAGACTAAGGAACTTATGCAAGATTATAATAAGATAATAAGATATAAGAGTCTTATCACAAAGCAATGCAATATAAGAACAAAAACAAGACTAAAAGGTCCAAATTAGACCATAAGACTTATGTTGTCAAGGCTAAAGAGTCTCTCAACCTTGATACCTATATATACTAAGAATTAAAAAACTTCCAGATAACTTTTTGTAGAAGGCTTTGCCTCCAAGTCATCCTAGGATACTTTTTGAGTGGCTTCTTTGTTGCTTCAATCTGAAGAAATCCTAAAAACCTTCTCTTGTGACTTCTTATGTTCCTTGGGAGTCAAGGAACTTAAAGAACCTCCTCTAATAACTTCTTGGAACCTTCTAGAATCTTCTAGGATCTTTTAAATTCTTCTAGGACCTTCTAAAAAGTTGTAGGGCCTTCTAAAACCTTCTAGAATCTTTTTTAGATAGATGTCTTTGACAATAAGCGTCTTTTTTATAAGTTTTGGATAGATTTTGTAATCATATATGACATAATGTGTTAAATAGAACCATAGAATGTAAATTAGTAAAGGTAAATTTATTCCTATTATTATGTAGAAAGATAATATTATCTTTAAAAATATTTTTAAAAAAGTATATTTTAGCTAAAATAAAATATATTATTTTTAAATAGTCTCATTTATATTATTTTATAATTTATTAAAAAAATACTACATATAAGCCATTAAGGCCTAATAATTTTTTTTAATTGCCATTTCTTTAATTATTATCTCAAATTAATAATAATTTACTTAGATCAATTATTATTTTATTTTTTATTTTATTTTAAACTATATTAAATATAAAATAAAAGATCTCTATATTTTAAGATATTTTTTGATGCTTTTATAATATAAAACAAAAGTAATAAAATACAATTATTTTTTTATTTTTTATTATTGATATAAAATTTTTAGCTATTATAAAATTAAAAATTAAAAAATTTCAAATGTCTTTGATTAATAGTCACAAAGTATTGTTTTGTATATCTATTTTTATTTATTTATTTTACTTTTTTATATTTAATCTTTTTTATCTCAAATTATCAAAATATTAAAAATTCTAAATATTTTTTTATCTTATTATAAATTAAATTCTTAAAACTTGCCTAATATTATATTTTATGCACTTAATGAATGATTCTTAAATCATTAAATGAAAGAATTTAAATTTGTATTTAAACATCTCAGATTGAATCTTTTTAAAACTAAATAAATAAATTTATTATATTAAATTTAATAATACTTATAACATATTATTTTTATTTATTAATATATTTTTTATAAAAATAAAATAAAATAAATAAATATAAAAATAGCAATAATTTCTTTAATAACTCTACAATCTCATATATATTTTAGTCATTATAGAATAAAAGATCTATTTATTAGAAAATCAAAAGATGCTCATTAAAAAAAATTATTAAAAAAAGTCCTAAATTTTGAAGATTCATCAATTAAATAAAATTTTATAACAAATTCTTATTACAAAATTAATCAATTTCAACTTTTTAATACAAGTTTATTAAAGTGTTATATATTACATAAGTTTAATCTTAGTTTTAATTATTTTTAAAATAATAAGATCCAATTTTAAAAATTTTAGATATATTTAAATTATAAATCAAAGATATGATGTAGTTTGTATAATAACCAATAATATTCAAATTATTTAATAAATTTTTTTATTCTAATACTTGATTTTAACAAATAATAATTGATATCAAATAAATTAAGAAGCCATTCAACTACAAAAGATGAAGTGCAATTACAAAAGTAGACAATGTACTGAAAAACATGTTTTTCTAACTATTATAGGGACTAAGTAATTGGATTCTTATAAAAAAATTATTTCAAAAAGATCTAAAAATATCTTTGAAATAATGAACTCATATTTACAATATAAGTGTATTTAATTCCAAAGACCATATAATTTTTGCTTTTGCTATAATAGATTGTAGAGCCTTTGCTTATTTTGCTAATGAAAGATTTTTTAAATTTTATATGATTTTTTTGATACAAAATATTATATATATATATATATATATATATATATCCATATTTATATATTATATTAAATATATAAATATATTAAATATATTAAATATTATATATATATATATATATATATATATATATATATCCATATTTGGTCTAATTTTTTTTAGAGATATCACCTATAAAATCCTACAAGTACATGTATTTTTCTAATGTTATAAAAGTATAATAGTACTTATATCATAAAGTATCTAAATATTTTTTTATTTATTTTTGGATAATCATAATTATATAATATGATTATCAAATTTATTGACTATCTTATATTTTTTAATTTTTTTATATATCTTTAAAAATACCAAAAATAAAAATACTTTATATACCTAAAAAAATCAAATTTCTATTTATTATATTAAGAATTTTTTTACAAGCTATTAAAAAAAATAGATTTTTTTATTAGTTTTAAAACTTCTAGTTCTGTATTAGAAATATCTTCTACCAACATTCAAAGGTAATTTAAGGACTTTTAAGATATATTTTTAAAAATATATATATATTTTATTTAACTATTATCTTTATAAATATGCAATTGATCTTTAAGAAGGAATTCAACCTCTATTTAAACTATTTATAACCTATTGCAAAACAAGTTATCCAATTTTAAAGAAGATATTAATAAAAATCTTTTAAAGAATCTAAATTGATATTTTAAATTCATTATAATTTTATAAATTATTTTTTTAAAAAAAGAAATAAATCTTTATAAATATATATATATATATATTATTATTATATTTTGATAAATTAAAAATTAAAAATCTTATTCTTTACTTTTAATAAGTAGATTTTTAAAAAAATTTAAAAATTTAAGATAATTAATTTTTTTATAAGATCAAATATATGTCATGGACATGAATTAAGATAAAAATTTTAAAAAATGATACATTCTTATATTACAAAAAGATAGAAGGTAGACAAAAAAGAAATAGATATAAGATAGATAGAAACTAAAATAGCTATTGTCAATTAAAAAAAAGCTATAAAGTTTTGAATTAAGACCAAAAGATAAGAAAGATAAAGACAAGATTAAAAACAACCTTAATCTTGCTTCCATATATATTAGACAAGTTCTACAAGAAGCATTCAAATTGCTTTATAAGTTAATGAAGTCTAAGATTTGTCAAATAGTATTAGTAACAAATTTTGATTATTGTTCTATTTAAAGATGATTAATAGATTTTTTAACCATTAATAATATTCCAAACTAGGACAAAAAGACCACCTTTCCATTTTATCATTTTTTAGGCCTTTATAACTACCTTCAAATATTATATTTTGCAAACTATCAAGTATAGTATTCACTTTCAATAATATCATTAAATATCAAGAATTTTTGCTAAAATTGTGGTATTAAATATGCTTTCACCATTTATCTAAAGAAAGACATATCTCACTTAAGGATCTTTATCATAATTCCAATGTCATTTAGGTTGAAACAACATAAGTGCTTCATTCAACAATTCTACAAATGATAACTTTTAAGATGAATTTATTAGTTGTTGATTCTCTATATTGTAGAGAAGTTTTATAAGTTGATCCTTAAATTTATTTATTCTTAATTTATACCATCTTTTTGTTAATAGTTGATCTTTGATTTTAATGGATGTTGTCAATAAAAATGAGTAATAAGTTTTGATACATTTATAAGATTCTTAGATAGCTTTGATGTATGCTTACTAATATCATATTCACACTAATGTATAAAATATGTGAATTTATTTTAATGATATCTTGAATCCAAGTCTTCTTCCACTTCAAATTTTTGGTTATTATCTATTTCAACAAGATGTAATAGTAATATATTTCTTTCTAATATATTAATTGTAATATAAGACTCAATAAGAGACACATGGACTATAACATGAATATTCATTTATTATACTTATTGCAATCATTATACAATTAGTTTAATTTTTTGACTAATAATAGATCAAGCCTTTGATAATACAATTTGTCATAAGGTCAATTGGTCTTAATATTATAATAGAATAATCATATCTTATCATCTATTTTAAATGGAGGTTATTGTTAATCAACCTATTTAATTAGATATTAAACTTGGATTAATAAGGTCTAAGTAATAAATAAATTTGGACTAATAGGATCCAAACAATAAACAAATCTAGACTAGTAGGATCCAAGTAAGAATCTACAATAGATCAGATATACTCGGCCTACTAAAGAACCAAATACTTGAGATAGAACATATAAGGTTTAAAAAAAATAGTAAAGTATTTGCCAAAGCAAAACAATTAATTACTATAATTAATTAGAAATAGCATAAGTGTATAACAAATTTAAGTAGAAGTAACTCTTATCTTTAATATTTTTTTGACCATATTAAAATTTTATATTCCATTCAAATTGATTATTTTTAGACTTAATTTAATTTTTTTTTCTTATTTTTTTATGTTAACCAAAGTAAGTTTATCTTAGTTCTATTTATAACTATAGTTAGTGCAAAATTTTTTCAATTGAAATTCAATCCAGTTCATTTATTTGATAGAAGTTAATTATATCAAAATTGTTTGAAATTAGTATTGATTCAAGTCTAACTTATTTGGAGATTTTTTAAAGTTTATTGCCAATCTTAATTAAATTACTCAAAGATTTTTTACTAACTTTAGATTGGCTAAGCCTATTATGCAAAAGTCTAGGTTAAAGGCAAACAAGTAAAGTATCTAAGCTTTGGATTGGAAGATACCTATAGTATTAAAGTCCAAAATTTAAGATCTAGTATATAGATGTTCAAATTCCAAACAAGGATATACTTATAGCATTAAAATTTAAATTGAGAGTCTTCCAAAAAGATATTCAAATTCTAAGCCATTGGCTATTTGTTTCTTTTGTCATATTTTCTTTGACTTTATTTTTTCTAATATTGGTACTTATTTTAGATTAAATATCTTTTTGACCAATTTAAAAACTAAGATTAATATATATATATATTTTTAAATATCTATATTTATTTTTTATCTTTATTGAGCTTCTTTTAGTTGTACCTTTATTGTTCCATGAATCTTTGCTATTCTTTGTGTTAAATCTTCTATTGCTAAAATTTTAATTTTAAAAAAATAAAAAATATCAAATTATAAATGATAATTATAATTAGTAAAAAAAAGTTTATTGAATAAATAAATATATTTTATTACTATATAATAACTCCTCTAATGGCAAAAGAATTGTTCAATTGTCTTGGTAATAGTAAATGGTATATCATAGATATTGCTCTAATACTTGATTCACACATTTTGTTTGTCCATCAATTTAGAATGAAAAATTAAAGAAAATTTGATTTCTACCTTTAATATATTAAAGAGAGTCTTCCAAAATTTTGATACAAACTAGGGTCATTAATAAAATATAATATCACTTGGAAGTCAATAATATCAATAAAAATTATCAAAAAAAAATTTAATTGTTTCTTCACTAGTAATAGTTTTTGTAGAAGGTACAAAATGTGCCATTTTGATTAAATTATATACCATAATAAAAATAGAGTTGTAAGAATTTGAAATTGGAAGATTTATAATAGAATTCATTAAAATAAATGATGGAAATTGCTTTCAAATGGATGGAGGTTAAAAAATTTTATAGAATTAATAACATAGAGTTTTTGCTTAAGAATTAGTATTACAAAAAAAAAAAAAAAAAAAAAGTCTATTATTTGTGTTTATTTATAAAAAAATTATTTCTAATATAAAGTTTGACACATCTATTTCTATTTAAAAAATGGATTAAAAAAATAAAGATAACATAAAATAGGAATAAAGGTTAAAGTTTTTTTCAAACTTTATAATATCATTTTTATATCTTTACTCCACTTTATTTTATTTTTTTTTATAAGTTGATTGTATAAGTGGCATAATAATATGAGAAAAAATCTTAATAAATATTTAATAAATATTTATAAATTATAAAAAATATTGGATATTATATATAATTTTTGGAATTATTAAATCCATAATAGTCTACATCATTTAAAAATTTATCTGTAAATTGTCATTAAAAATGATATATCTCAAAAAATTTACTTGTATTATATGAAATATATATTTTTATATCTTTGTATATAATTATATATTCCAAAGTTTTGGTAAATAAAGCAAATATATTATTTATGTTCTTTCATAATTTTAAAATAGATAAAAATATTGCTCAAATAACACACAATAAATTTATTTAGAAATTCACAAAATACATCATTTATTAAATATTAGAAAGTAATAGAGCATTTGAAAGTCCAAAATGCATGATATTTTATTCAAAATAAGCATATCAAGTTTAGATTGCAGTCTTTTGTTCATATCTTTAGTTTATATGTATCAAATTATACGCTCTATATAGATCTATCTTAGTATAGATCTTAATTTTATTTAGTTGATTAAGAAGCTCTACTATTATAGATAAAAGATTAAAAATAAATAAATAATTAATTAATGGTCAATTTATTGAGTCCATAATACTCTATACACATTTGTAAGGATCCAATTTTTTCTTTTACAAAGGAAATCAATGCACTTGCAAAAGACTTTGAATATTAGATAAAATTCTTTGCAAGATCTTTGTGAATATATTATTTTGAAGCAATAAATTTTTTTTGTGACAAGTTACAAATTGGTTCAAAATGTGATTGAACTTCTTTTTAAAGATCAATTGTACAATTATAAGATTAGTATTTTGATTTTTTTTAATATTTTTTATATTTTTGTAAGATTCTACTATAATTTCAACTTGGAATAAGACTTACTATTACATAAATAAAATATCAAATCTCTCTATTTTGTGGCTTGTATAAATATTTTACCTCAAATATATAAAAATTGAAATGATTTGTTAATTCTTGGACTAAGTCTTAAAACAATCTTTTGTAATTTTTAATTAATATTAATATTTTATAATTCAAATTAAAAAATATCAAATACTACTAGATTCATATAAAAATAAATGATGTTTAAAAAAATATTTAATACCTGATTTCTTAATGCTACTTTTAACAACTTGGATTCTTCAATAACATCTTGAGATACAAGTGATTGTCCATCCATAACCTCTATTATAATTGGTAAAATCTTCTTTGAGAATATTAAATTATGTTATAATACAAACTCCATATTTGTAAAACATGTTGAGGCTTTAATGTCTAAAAGAACTTGAATTGAAAATTCACAACTTGAAGTTTGATAATTATAAGAAGTTTAAAAAGGTATACAATCTAATGGTAGGATGAGGTATATATTTAATGGTTGTTTTTTAGACTTGATTAATTACAAGATCACTACTACAACTTGACATCTTTATTTTTTGACTTTTCCATATTTGAGTTTGTACTTTGAATCTTTAGTATTAATTGTTTGAATTGAATTTTGTCAATCTATATATGTTCTAATTTTGATGAATATATTATTAAACTCCTAGAAATTGTTGTCATTAATTAATTTTCTCTTGTTTAATC
Source organism: Physcomitrellopsis africana (assembly GCA_036785485.1). NCBI lineage: Eukaryota > Viridiplantae > Streptophyta > Bryopsida > Funariales > Funariaceae > Physcomitrellopsis > Physcomitrellopsis africana. The sequence continues at coordinate 29,173 of JAWRVF010001022.1, forward strand.
AAATCTTTATTCTTGATGTTTTTATAAAAAAAAAATTATTGCATATAATTGCTTAAGTAATAAATTATTCCACTAAAAAAATTTGGCATTATTAATAACATATCTTTGATATTATATTTTAAGCCATATTAAAATTGATTAATAAGAATCTTATCATTCTAATGTCCATTACAAATAAGTTATTGGAATTCCACAACATAAATAGTAATTGAATATGATCCTTATTGTAGAGATTAAAGTTTTCTTTTTGCCATTGTATTTTAATTACTTTTTTTAAATGTGGCCATGAATACTGCCAAAGTAACTATAAATTATACAAATATTGAAAAAAAAAATTAATTAAAGGTGCAAACCAAGAAAGAACACTTCTAAATATAAGTGTGTCTATAAATCCTACTCAAGTGATACCATCAAGGTATCAAGAATGATATAATTGTAAGAAGAATTTGACTTCTATTAAAATTTCTCAAAATTTTGATCTTGTTCTATCAAACTTCTTTAGCATATTGATCTTTGACTCTTTTGTATTTATAATAGTAAGATTTTTAAAATTTGCTTTCGGAGTTGGTCTACCTATACTTATTTCTTGAAATTACATAATTTTTTTATATAAATATTAAAATTTATTATTAACTATTTATAGATATATTAATAACACTTCTATGATTAAGATTACTAATATATGAGATTTTTACTAATATAAGAATATCAAAGGAATCTTAAAGATCTACAACGATTGCATATCTACATTTTATTTTCTCAAACTATAGCATATGAAGCTTATTTTTCTTTTGTTAAAGATGATTTAGACTTGAATTAAATAACATTAATAAAGACACAAGTTAAATCAAATCAAAAGAAGATAATTTACAACTTCTAACACTACATGATAATTTCAACAAAGAGAGGTAGTCTATAAGCTTCTAAGCAAAATCAATGTTAGAAAATAAAACACAATCTTTAAAATACAAACATATTTTTTTGAGATGTGGAATGATTCACTCCTTAAACAAAAATCTTCTTATTTTAGTGATTAAATCAAACCTTATATATTAATGTATATATATTAATGTATATATATTAATGTATATATATATAACATTAATATACATATATATATATATATATATATATAACCAAAGATTGTACTGTATGGATCTTCAACAAGGTGGCAATTTACGTCCATTGAATGAACCGAAAAACCTCTTCGTAGGGCCAGAAATGGGCTCTCCTTGACTCTCGGGGGTTCAAAAATACACCATCTGCAACTCGATTTCTAGGTCTATATTCCTGAAGAATTTGCGGTTCGAAATGGAGGACTGCCCAGTCATGCACGGCACTGACAACTTTCAAATCCCAACTCTGACGATGCGCCATGTTTCAAATGCAAATGCCCGGCCAGCGTTGCGCACAAAAAAAGAGGATCTGCAACGGGGGATGACATTGGTCACAAAATCACTGTAGGTTGTGAGACTAACGCAAATTTGACCGAGGACCGCAACGAAACATGTTTAAACTGCCCCCAACGGCGAGCAGTCACATCGGGAAACGGAATCAAAACAATACAATCGGAAGACGGAAGGAATTTGGAGGGTTTTGCAAATTTGAATGCTCGAATGTGAGGGATGAGGAGGCAGCTCCAGGGAGGCCCATCCGTTGCCCAGGCCCTGGCGGGCAAGGATTCGAATTCATGGGCAGGTCGGGAGGGAGTAGGCTGACACACGCCCGACCACTCACGTACGAGCAGTATATGGAGCCGCTCAATCAGATTGATATAGGTGGGGAGAAAGTTTAGTGGAGTCATAATTGGCATTTGAGAAGCATTGATGAGGCCATGGCCACCTCCCGATCCTACGCGGGCGGAGCATTGGGCAGTTGGGGAGTGGGGATTTGAGGGGTTCGAAGCCGGTTTTCAGCGGAAAGCGGTTCGTTTGGATTGCAAGGTCGTGGATGATACACTACCACTCCCTTGTTCTGGGGTTTTGAACTAGTGCTGTTGTATGGATTTCATTCCGTTGGAGCTAGGTTTGGGTTGAGTGTCTGAAATCTATGTGGTTGTTTTGATATTTGTGGGTGGGAGTTGCTTTCGCGAATATACAGTGGTGTCGTCTACAGAGCGAGGTGGAGAGAGTGAGTGAAGGAGATTGTTCTGAAGATGGTGGAATGGGGACATGGGGTTCCTTGTGTATGTTTCTTAGGGGTTTGAATGAAGCCAGTCATTCCAGGTTGTAAAGAAATTCGTGTGGGAGGTAAAGAATTTCGTAAGCATTGCGCAGTGAAGAAGGAAGAAGGAAGGATTAGCAGCTGCAACGATGGCTGTTGCGGCGTTTAGGTCCACGACTCGTAAGCAGTATGACATTCGGGGGGTAGAAATTGAAGACCCACTCGGAGGGCGGTCGATCAATCGTAGCCCCTCACGCCGGCGCTCAATGTCGCGTCAACCTTCTCCCACGCGCCGCTCAATGTCCAAAGCCCCCAGTCCTACGCGCAGGCGCTCTATGTCCAAAGCTCCCAGCCCTACGCGACGTCGTTCTGTGTCAAAAGCTCCCAGTCCGACTCGCGGTCGCTGCGGAGTGTCTCGCAATCCGAGTCCCACTCGCCGCTCGTTGTCGAAAGCTCCGAGTCCTACTCGCCGGCTCGCATCGAGAGCTGCGAGTCCTGCGAAAATCAGGAGACGTTCTCCGTCACGCAACCCAAGTCCCACTCGCGGGCGCCGAGGGATGTCGCGAGGCCCGAGTCCCACTCGCGGGCGTCGAGGTGTGTCGCGAGGCCCGAGTTCCACTCGTGGGCGTAGGGGTGTATCGCGTGGTGCAAGCCCAACCCAGGTTACCCGTGTGACCCCTGCGACTCCCGCAAGAGCCCAATCTCGACCCGCTAGCCCAACAAGAATCCGAGATCTTTCAGTGGGACCTCGCCCCCGAGCTACTTCTCCTCAAAGATTGGGCACCGTCAGGGCTGTAGGGCGTGCGCTCAGAAGTCTGCGAAGCACTGCCGATGTGGCCCTTCCTCATGTTCAGCCCGACTCGCCCGTTGACTCCGATCCTCCACCAGTTGTAATGACCCTTCAGAGTGGCATTGGGATAAGGGGTGCGTCTCGGATGCACCCGAGCGATTCCGAGAGCGAGGTTGAACCACACTATGCGCGGGGACTGGATAGGAGCGGTAGCTTCAGTACTCCCCGTGATAGCTCCGATAATGAGAGCATTCAGTCGTCTACATCGGCAAGCAAAAGAAATTTGAATGGACTCCGGGAGAGAATTTCTCGAAGAACCTCCAGCACGCAGTCGGAATTGCGGAGGTCATTGGCAAACTTGGAGCTTTCGGACGCATCCATACCAGCATACTATCAGAAACCAAAAACTGCAGGTGCGGAGGATCATCATCTTCGCAATGCTGCGACGGATGATGGAGATATACAAGTAGAGGGGAGGGTTGTAGATAAAACTATCCAGGAGGTGCACACGCAAACGAAAGTACAAAATCTTTGTTACAACAGTCTTTACGACGTGTCAGCCTCCACTGATGCTCTGTCGCCCATGGAGCCTGTGAAGTCGAAAGTGGCGGGAAATTCGAGAGAAGCTCCAATGCAAGGTGACGTAGATTTAGTGGCTTTGTACAATGCGAGATGCGCTGAACTTTGGAAAGTCGTGTCGGACACTAGGAATGAGCTGAAGAATGTGAAAGAGGAAGGTCTGCGGAAAGTTATAGAAGCAAAGCTGAAGATGTCGGAAAGGAAAGTTTCAGATCTTTGGTCGCAGTACGCAACTGAGGAACAAAGATGTCTACACTCGGTAAATGCTATGAAGGACACCAAGCAGGGTTCTGTGGATCCTCTAGACATGAAAACCGACAGTATTCAGTTCCAAGTTCCTTGCCCACAGGAGGACTCGAAGCCCCAGCACCATCATCGATACCCGGTGGAGGATGTGGATGAGTCTGATTTTATTAGACAATCTTTGGACGAGGAGGCAGCGCGGTACTTCGAGGAGTGCGCTATCATTGCTAACTTTGATGCAAATGTGATAGACGTAGACGACATATCAGTGAGCTACGACAGGTCGAGTGACGGCGAGTCGTCGGTGTGTGACGACCCCAGACCATTGTCCAGGAGGCAGAGCTCGAATAGTCCAGAGGTTGTGACGGTAAGAAAGATATTGATCAAACCCCTCGATGATGAGGGAATGTTGCTGCCTTGGTTGGATTGGGAGCCAGAGTTTGATCTTGGAAGGAAGGAGCGCATTGAGAAAGCAATATGCGACTTTAAAGAGTGGAAGAGTGCATGGGATCAGAAATCAGAGGAGTGGGGGAAAAGCTCAAACAGGGAGCGAGGAAAAGAAGAAGGTGCCGTGCATGTTGATGAGTTCTTGTTTGAGAGAACTCGATTGCAGCCTCGCGTTTCGCAGGGCAGGATGCTCGTCTGCGGTGGAAAGCGGTGACTGATTTGTATTTTCGTAGAAGCGGAATGGAGTGTATCATGTGGATGATGCACGTGTATTATATTGGTAGCTCAACTTTGTGTCCACCGTCAGCTACTAATCTCTGTAGGGTGGCTTCTTCTCTTGATTGAGAGGGAGTCTTCAACACCTGTACGGCAAGCATCTCTGCTCTTTTTCTTTTTTCTTCTTGTGGTTCTGTTAACGCTGCTGTCAATCGGTAGTGATCCTATGCTAGGTTTCATCTACAGGATGTGGTGTTCTGAGTCTTCTAATACTTAGAGGAGGTGACAATGAATTCTGTGTTAGATTCTCCTTCTTATGAGAGTGGGTTGAGCAGTATGTACTACTTTAGACGATGACCGGAAATCGACGAGTTCTAAGTATGTTGCTACGAAGGTTGGAAACCAACAGCTCGAGGGCAAATGTTCCGAAAAAAATTGCGTAGCATTGTCTTGTGTAGATTGAGGTTTTGGATGCTACTGAAGGGGTTAGCGACTGTTTATGAGGTATATTACCATCTCAAGGCTCAATTTTGATCTCCTCTTGCATCTCCTATCCCATGTTTTTTATTTTCCGATTTTTTTCTCCAGCTCCACTTGTATGTAGTCAATTTGGTCGGAAGTTTTAGAGCGTTGTCTGGAGCTTAATGTGAGTGAACATATATTGTTTACTGATAAGCCAGTCAAATTGTGTGGGGGAGCAACAAATCAAAATGTGATGGTGAACTCTAAACATGTACCTGGTGCTCAGGTTACAGTGAAGGCATTTTCGATTGGACGGGCTTGGACTTTGTTCATTTTCTTCATGCACGCCTGGTGGTGGATCATCTTTAAATAGCGTTCTTGTGAATTATAAGATAGAGGAAACTGTTAAATAGGCACATGGCAAGAATTGCTTGCGAAAACAAGCACTAAGCATTGTAATTGCTAGTTGCATTTGTGATCATGCTCTTGCCTTGTTCTCTAAACGATCAATTATGTAATGTATTGTACCAGTAACAAGGCGGTAATTGGATCACATTCTGAATCGAAGTGTGTCATGTATTGCGTTCGGAGTGGGTTATATTTGACTTGTCTCACAGTTTACAGGTGGGTTTGTCATAAGTAGCTAAAATGTTTAATTTAGCTACTCATGAGTATGTAAGAGCTGTGAGAAATTAGTGGAAGGTTACTGATTATGCAGCGCTTTCAACCACAAATAGACTTGTCTGGACACAGTAAATTGCTCTCCAATAACTTCGCCAAATTCATTTTCAAACTCCAACTATAGTTATGCATTTCTTAAATCAGAGAAAGGTGCCTTCTTCCGTTTTAGCTGTGAAATGGAGTGATCTGCATGTGTAAAGCACACAATGTGTAGCAGTCTGGACTCCTTGAACTCGTTGGGTTTGCCATGTGGCAATAACAAGTACTAAATCCTACTTGGCATCCTTATTTCTCAATATCATGCATGCATACTTGCAATCTCTCATCACTTAGCAATAATTTGCACCATGTCAAGGTGTCATGAGATTGGATGCTCATGAACTCAGTAGCCCACAATGCAGCTAGCCATCATGAATCTGGAATGAAGCAATGGGCACAGAGAATGATAGGTAACTAGCTCATCCATCACCTCTGGGTCACTGCAAGCAAGAGTGGGCCTCAAAGATAAATGGTGGGAAGGAAGACAAAACCAGGAGAATGCCCAAAGGAACAGTAACTGGGCATGTGTGATTTTTTAGGAAGTTGCACTTTGGTGTGGAGGTTGGTAAAAATTGAGACTGTGATTGAGGTTCTAGGCACTCTAACATTATACAACGCTCTATGATTCATTACAGAATTTTTTTTTTTTTTTTTTTTTTTTTTTTTGGTTGTTGTGTGTGGCATTCTTCTCATTTTTGGTGCTTTTCTGGTTAAAGCCCTTTTAGTGTCTTCTTTGTATTTCATTTCTTTTTGGGTTACCCTCTTTTAATTATTATTAATATGAATATTTCCATGATTTTCTTTCCTCTTTAGGACAGCATGTCTTTATTTGTTTGTCATGTCCTTGTGCAAGTCCTATAGCACTTATTGTTCAACAATTTTCAAGAATTTACAACACTTTTATTTAGAATTTAATAATTTCATCATCTCCTTGCTTGTATACAAATAAAACTAGTATATGAATTAATTGAAAATGGGAGCATTATTTTAGTTCATAAATCTCTTGTCACAATTGTTTTCTATGTTGGTGGTGTTTTTGTTGGATAGAAATTTTTTTGTCAACAAAATTAATTAGATTGGAGATTTCTTTTTTAAGATTTTATCATATAAACATAAATCTACAATTAAGTAGTAAAGCAAAAGATATTAGATAAAATCAATTGAAAATTAAGATTAACTTAGTAGCATAAAAATCTCTAAAAGCTTTTTTGAAGTGTTCATACACAAAATTTGACTAATTAAAAAACTTAGAGGTAGTAAAATTCTTATTTTTTCAATTAAATACAAAGTTTGTTCAGCCACTTTTAGACTCAATTTACTTTGAACAAATATTGCATGGCATTGGAAATATTTTTGTAGCGAAGGTTTAGCTACACAACTTGATATTTTTAAAATTCAAATTTAGTAGTAAAGAATAATTAAACTACTACTTTTTTGTTTTAAATTTATTTTAACATAAATTACTAATTATTGTTTCAATAACAATTGTTTGGCAAAGGGCCAATTAACATCAATATTAATCACTTATATACTAGAATTTTATAACAATATAAGCTAAATATTTTTTTGATGCTTGCTAATATATTCTAACTTTAATGGATATAGGTGATTTCTCAATCTAATTAGCATGTAGTCTTTTTTTCTCATAAATAATTTACAAACTTCAAAAAATACTTACTAATACAAAACTTATTATACTATTTAATTAACTTAAATTAATGCTAAGATAAATGATATCTCTAATATGACAATTTTAAAAAATAATTGAATAGCATTTCCAATCATATCACAAAAATCATCCATATCAATTATTTTATATTTTATATTTTTTAAATATAAAAATAAGGAATTGATGTTTCCACCTAGAGTTTTATTATTTCCACCCAACATCTTGTTGCATCCACCTCCATTGTTGATGTTGTTGTGATTTTGTGATGTGTTCTAAGGCAATTTTGCTTTGATTAGTGCTCCAATAGGTTGGCTCTTTGTCTTTGCCACTTGCAATTGAAGGCATTCATTAGCATCAGCATCTCAAGGACATAACAGAGTCCCTCAACAAAGTTGGCAATGCATGCAGGCTACTTATTGCATTTCAGCAGTAACTTTACTTGTGCATTTTGGAAGAAAATGTATTTTGTATCTCAAGACCCATGCCTAATGAGTTGTACTGGAGGCACATGTGTCAGACCTTATTGCCAAAAAAACATCCTCAACCATGTTGGATCAATTGCAAGTGGCAAAGACAAAGGGCCAACCTATTGGAGCACTAATCAAAGCAAAATTGCCTATGAACATGTCACAAAACTACAACAACAACGGTAGTATGGTGGGTGCAACACAATGAGTTCTATTTGTATAAAATAGTTATGCTATGAAATCATAAGTTCTATCATAAGCCCTTATGATTTCATAACAAAATTATATCAAATTCATTTTCTTGTTTTTGAGTATTATTTTTTAAATAGTGGTATAAAAAATTCTTTTTGCATGATCACACCAGAAAAGAGATATAAATTATCTTAAATTGGTACGAGCATGCAGTGTTTTATTGAAGAACTATTATCTTCAACCCCTAAATTTCCTTTGGCTCCAACGTATCATTGTGCACTCAAACTTCAGTCTACAATATTAGACTACAAAATTCTTTAACCATATACTTGATAAATATAAAATCAATTAACTATGAGACACATTTGCTGTTACGCTGATTCTCATCTTCGAAGCTTTCGGGAGATAACATTCCAAACACTAAATCATCACTGGGTCATATTCATTGGTGTTTCAAAGCGCACAAAGTTTAAGTCAATAGACAAGTTTATACTGAATGTAAAGATTACTTGTGCATTTAATGTTAGAGTTTGATCAACATAGAATGTTCCTCCATGTTGCGTATACTCTGGATTTTATTTGATTACAGCAAGCTTTGTGAATCAAATCTGTAGGAGTGAATAGAGTCCATATAATTGTGAAGAACATACTTTATTAAATCACCAGGGATGAAGACAAGTTAAAGCATGAAACATCACAGTAGAGGTGAAAAAACTAGAGTTTAAATGATATGTTACTTCCCCAAGTATGGTTATCAATGTAGTAGCTGATACAGCAATCTAATTCTCACCCGATTATCTTTACTGTGAAGGACTACAGTTCAAAAGGACAAAAGAACACCAACCGATAAGACATTCAAGGCTAAGCCGCACAAGTCATTCCTTTTAATGGGCTCTCTTATTTAAAATGTGAAGCATTTGCCGTCCATAGGAAAACAAGCGCAAAGAAATCACCACGATGCCTATGTACAAAACTGACCCTCCATTCTAATCATGAGACGACCTGCAATCAGGTTCTCATATATTACTATCTAGTAGTTGTGAGGGGGCTGCTGTGTGGGTAACAAGTTGAACCTCTTCTTGCAAATGATCCGATGCTTCGAGAACTTGTCATCTGGTGAAAAACGTGCTGGGTGAGCTGAGTGAGTTGCCTCTCCTACAGGAGTTTCTTTCTGCACAAAATACATATCACTGTTATACTATCTGTAGGCTGCTTACCCTAATAAGCCATTATGTCAACCAAGGCGATGATTTCAGAGCTCACATGTAGAGTGAGGACGTTACATACAGACACTGAATCGACAAAAGCAAACCGAGGAGCGTTACACCTCAGTCTCATTCTCATCACTTCACACTCCCATGGCCTCAGAGTTTGTCTTTCAGCATCGACTTAGGCTCAAATGGTACGGACAAAACTTATCATCACCAGCCAGAATATCAACACGATTAACCCCACGATTCAATAGCCAAATATGGGGAAATGCTAATTGATTAACCAACCCCACAATCTATGAGTACGCGTACAGACTTATGAGCTTTCATAAGGTTAATTATCACAGAAAATGTGTCATTATTGACAATGATCCCGGAATATCAGTTCATCTGTGCCGGTTACACGGCGTACTACATAAACTATTTGCAGCGATGCTACTCTTTAAAAATGTAGTATTCGCAACCTTTCTGTGGTGAAAAGGAGTGCTAGTCTCATGACGCTCAGGACTCGGAACCATGACGTTGTTTTCTGACCACGGTGAGACATTTAGCGAACATAAACCAGAAAGACCATATACACAATACAGAATTTCAGTTGAAAAGAATACATCCCGACAAGGACACAACCTTCAACGTACTTAGGAGGAACTCAAGCTAACTGGTGTTGGTAGCATTATAAGTTCAGTTGGGGGAAAAATGCAACGCAGCACCCCCAGGGGACAAAACATGCAACCCCAATATAATGTGAAGGACCCTAACCGTTAAATGAATGCGAGGCTAACGACAGGACGGCACTACCCTTGAAAGTTAACAAAAACTCTACAACCAAAAACCAAGAAAGCACAAAAGTGTTGACCCACCCCATACCGTAAAGTGAACACTATGCCGAGGGTGAAAGTACTCGTTGTGGACGAGTACTGTTACACAAAACTCTCTGAAACCAACATTAAAATCACGAATCACCACCACTCTAAAACCGACAACCAAAACCCTGAAATAAAAACCCTAGTGCTACAATAGCCACTGACCTTCAGAGTATACACCTTGTCGCCATTCTCGTTAGTGTAGCACATGAGATACATGGCTATAGCGGACACTTGAGTCGCTGGAGGATCACAATTCGAAGTCCAGACAAGCAAGGGTGCAACACAACAACAACATGCACCAACTCCGATGTGCCGAGGACTGATATAGTTAGCGGCGAGGCAGGCGGAAGAGTCCGCAAGGACGCCAAAACCTAAGCCCTAATTCTGAGCTCCGAACCTTACGGCTTGAGGTACGGGACACAGGTTTGGAAGTAGGTTCGGGAATAGGTTTCTCAGAAAAGTTGTGTGATTTCCAACGCACGTTTATTTCAAAAAGAATGAGCCCTGTTCTAAGGCCGATTTTGAAGGTTTAATGTTCAGGATGTTAAAATGTGCTAAAAATTCGAAATAGATATAACTAGTTTTAAACTTTCAGTTTAAACATTTATATTTGCATATGTGTGTGTGTGTGTGTATATATATATATATATATATATATATTTATTTATTTATAATTTACAAAATATATGGAAAAATATATAGATTTTAATAATAATAGCCCTGTACTCTTGGTTGAAGAAAGATCACTTGCACCTGCATAGACTAGAATCCATGAGATACATATGTAAATTAATCAAAATAAAATATGATTATCGTGCTAAACATATTCCTATAAATAAATATTATAACTTGAATAATTACTTATTTGAGCATTCAAAGACAATTTTTTAATAAAAAGTTGTGTAGTTGATATAGACAATATTATTTTACATAAATATTTGAATTAATTTTCATATAAAAGCTAATTATAAATATAATAATATTTTTTAAAATATCCACAATAAAACAAAACAAACATGTTTAATTAAAATTATTATCAAACAATAAACTTGTATTGTTTGTTTTATTCGTATATTTCAAATAATTTTATGCATATTTAATATTATCAAAAAAATTCAACACATTCAATTGAATTGTTTTAATTATTAGTCTTTAATATTTCTTTTAAAATATTTTAAATTTTTTATATATAGTAAAATTGTTAAAAAAAAATCATATTTCACTATGTTAGTAAATTTATGCTCAAAACCTAATCATCATTAATATGCTACATAAGAAAAATCTAATATATAGTTAAATTGTTTAAAGCTCTAAATATTTTGTTTAACATACTAAGACAGGATATTATAAATTATATTTTATACTTTACAAATATATGAATATTAAAATAAATTATGATCATGACTATATAATTTAAGTTGAAGGTTTCAAAAAATAAAATAAAATTCAGCATACATTTTTTTTTCTTGCTGTAATCCATAATTTTATCAAGTTGTAAAAGAAATAATAACAATATAATTATAAAACTCTTAGGCAATTATCATTTTTCCAATCCTTAATCATTTACTCTCTTATTATGTTTAAAATTATTTTTTGGATTATTTTTAATATGATATTAAACATAATGTACACCAATCATTAATTAGCAATACACAATACAAAAAAGTCTATAATAATAATAATAATAATAATATACCTCTCTCACCAACTCACAAATAATTAACAAATCATGCATATTTTCATTCAAGTATTACAAATAACAATAAAACAATTATATATACGTACATGTACATATGCACACATATGATTCATTTTGTCATAACAAGTCAAAACATTTGTAGCAGTTTGTTAGCCTATCAATGTGGGCTTGCCAAGCATAAATCACGTATATAGTCGTCTTGTTTGATAATTTTAATAATGCTCATTGGTACAACCCAAGCAAGCCGAGTTCTGAACGCCTCTATTCAATTCATATCAACATTTTTACTGGCACGAATTTCGAGGCAATTGCAGGTTGAACCCGAGAAACCAGGTCAACGAGCGAAGCTTCGTGGAAAGAATGAGAGTTCATACGCTAAAGTGAGTGTGCCGGTGGCTCTGCGCCATCGCCTGTTTTACAAGAGCGAGCTCAGATCCCGAGCTTTTCTATGGGATTATGTTGGCAATTTTCAAGGCAATGATCAGGACAAGGATGAGAACAATGATCAACAAGATGGACATACAGGTCCACTTTCGTTTTCTGATCTGACGCCGCCTTGCGGTCGCCAGCTGATTGGCACCGCGGTTCGTGAAAGACGTCGCGCGATTGACGTTGTCCTGGATTTCGTTCACCATTTGACCCTGCGCATCCACCAGCACGGAGATGTCCGTGAAGATGCTGTGAATCTCCATGAAGTGCCGCTCGATCTCCTTCACGCCGTCGTGTCGTTCCTGAACCTCTCGGATGGTCTCGAGTAGTTGGCCTCGGCCTTGCTTTCGGATGGCTTGTTGAAGAAAGGTTTCGCTCTCGCCGGTGCGGATCATGTTCTCTATAGTTTCTTCGTCGGCTAGGTTCCCGGTGACGTTGTAGTACCTGCATGAAGCACATCACGATCAGTTCAATGCATGTGAAGAGATTCATTGCAATGAGGAAACATTCTAATTGTTTTTTGAAGAGTAGAGCTATGGTGATTGGGACCTACCTGCGAGTGATGGTTTCCTTGTACTCGTCCACCATAGTTGCACGCAGCGCCTGGAACTCGTCCATGAGCTCCTTGAGCTTCTTGCGTTGGCTGTTCGTCAATGCCATTCTCTGGCGGTCTGTGGCAGTTCCCTCCTCACAGCCTTTCTCTTGCCGATTAGCGAGATTCGATTTATCCAGCTCTGCCAGTTTAAACTTCATGAATTGCGCCGCTTTAGTCACGGACTCTATGTCAGCGTCCATCTCCGCCCGAATCTCTTTCAGCTCGCTTGCCTTGTGAACTCCTTTGGTTTTCTCATGTGAGCTCTGGAGCTTAAGGAAAAGGATCCTGACATCGTTCACTTTCCCTTGCACCACCCCAATCTCTCGAAAAAAATCTGCCATGCTACCCGGATCTGCGTCCAAGCTTGTCATCTGAATGACACGACCGCTCTCAACATCTCCGAAGGTATCTTCGCCATTTCCTACCTTCCCGCCCTTCCAAATCCCCTTAAACAAGTCACTCATGATGCTCAGACTGTGAAATCGCGACAGAAGCTTGAACACGCTCCCCAATTATCGATGTTAAAACCTCAACACCTCACACACACCACCTCAAATGTAGCGTTTCTGAACTGCCACTCTCAAGATCGCTAAATCGCGCAGCTCAGAACGCACATATGATCTCATAAACATTCTCCGAGACGCAAGTGCAAGCAGTCCCGGAAGGATGCGGACAAAGCTACCAAATCCCAGTCCTGAAGCATTCAATTGAATCCTACATCATGCGAGTACGACGTGTACACATATGTACTCAGTTCACCCTTCGGAGGCGCTTCGTCCCCGCTTCGGAGCACCCTCTCCTGCTGGATATTGTACGTTGAGACAATCCATGAAGGTGACGTGCAGCTGTGAAGACGAGGATGACTCAACCACCTTTTTACAGTCTCACGGTGTATCGTTGAAGGTGCTGCAAGACGCGCATGGACACCGGCACTCACCAACTTCTCCGAAAGCTCGCCGCCCTGGTCATCGACAAGGAGGTCACTCCATTTTCCGCAGCCGATGCGTGGGACTTTGAGAGGAAACCGGGGATGCGAATCGGTCTGGCTGCAGGGGGTGGGCCCGGCGATAGATCCCGTGGGAGAACCGAATGAACTGGCGATGGCGATGGCGATGAAGGCACAAACCGAGGTGGAGCAATGAACTGCGACATTCCGCCGAAACTCGAAGCCAACTCGATGAGGTTCGGCGGATGGATGACTTTTGATGAATAATGTATGCCCCGTTATGGATGATATCTGACGGGTAATGGATGATATGTGAAGAATGGTTGGGTAATGGAGAACGAGGTAGCCCGGGACTTTGCAAGTCTTCACCATCAACATTCAACATTGTTAATTTAGATTTATGAGAAAGAGAGAGAAAGGAGTAGAAATATGTGTTGTTCAGCAGTTGGACACTGTAGGGGATATTTTTAGCAAAGTGCACAAGCAAAAGGAATGGAACTGAATATATATACTCCATATTTTTGTTAAAATTACATCTACACCAAAAAAAAAAAACAGAAAAAAAGAAAAAAACATGTTAAAGTTCAATCTATTAAAATCATCAACATTGGTATATCTTTCTGGAAAATTTGATATATTTGTTAAATATTCATTCACACATGTCTTTTTACTCCTTAATGTATCTAACAATGTTAAATAATTGATTGTGGAATCTACAAAGTAATTATAATCCCTAAGAATATAATTAGAACTTAGTATAATTAAATAAAAAATAGAATAATTTATTTACTTTTTTTTTTTTTTTTTTTTTTTTTTGGTAGAATCTAAAATATTGATTGTAAAAGGGATTTTGAAATTTTATTGCCAGATAAAATCATCATTGTTTAATACATGTATGAAATCTAGTTTTATTTTAAACAAAAGAAAATTGACCTCATTAATATAATAACACAATGATAAAAATATTTTGAGTGTAAACTTTTGTTAGGTATACAAACTTGAGATACTCTCTAAAGGAGTAAGAGATGTTTATGTAACAATTATATACATATATATATATATATATATATATGAAAATTTCTATCTCTTAAGTGACATTGACCAATTGAGTAAGATATTATTGTTGGTAGTACTATTTTAATAGTTAATTGTATATATATGTATATATGTATATATATATATATATATATATATAAAAATGAAGTTGTTTGAATGTTTTCTGGTCTTTGATTTATTTTAGAGTAAAAGATGCAGATTTAGTTTATATTTCTCTTTTTACAATGAAGGCAATATCAATTCAACATGCTAAACTGTTGTTGACTGTTGGTTCCAAACAATACAATGACTATGAACGTGTGTTTGGAAAAAAAAAATGGTTTTTTTACTAGAGTATTGACTTTACTGTGATAAAAATGGTCTTTAAAAGAATGTACAACTTCTATTTGAATTTGGTTATGTTACAAATAGATTATGAAAAATAAGTAGAGCACAATTATTAAAAAGATATAATTTTTTAAGTATTATTAAATATTTCATTCTTTAAAGTGATTTAATAAATATAATTTTTATTTTAAAAAATTAAAGATTCTAAACCTTAATAAGTATATATATATATATATATATATAGTATTTATTTGATACTAAAACTTAATAAATAAAAGGCTATGTTTTGAATAGAATACATTGAGAAAAACATTGAGAATTTTTTTATAAATAATTTACTTAGATATTAAAGTTGAATGGTTATAAATATAAAATTTTGTAGGTAATTTTATCTTGTTACTTCAATAATATCTATAAGCATAGAAATGCTAAAGTACATAAAAAGACATATACACTTTCATATCAATAAGCTAAAAAATAATAGATTTCATAAAGCATAAAAGAAATTTGTGCTTTACTAGTCTCAAATAAAGTATATTTATTTTATATTCTCTATTCTGTATTTGATATATGTTTTCACATACATGCACACCTACGTGTATATATATATATATATATATATATATGTATATATATGTGTGTGTGCATAAAAACATTTTATTTGGTGAATATTTTTCATACACAATAATGGATTGTGGAATCTACTTCTGCACATATATTTTTAAAAATATGAAAGGCAATTTTAATATGAAAGAAAGAAGCCATTGTTGAAACTTATTGTATGATTTTTTTAATAAAATAGAATATTGTATCAAGTTTGATTTATTTCAAGAAAAAGACACATAAAAAAAAGAAGAAGAAGTAAAATCATCATAAACCCCATAAATTTCAATTTTGGATAAACGTAAAAACTTTCTATTCAAATCTGAATCAAACATCCACAAGGGTTAAAAATATCCCGGGTCGCTTATAGGTTCTCCAACCACGGTCTCGCATCCAAACTCAGATAGGATGTTGAAAACCGTGCCTCTCCCATGACCGCAGTCTCCATCGACGGGGGCCTGGAACTGCCCGCCGCTGTTTCGCACAGGCTGATTGTGGCTATGGCGGACAGTAGGATTTTGTGCTGCTTAAGCGCTTGATGATGAAATATAACGCTGCTGTGAAGGCGCTCGCGAAACGTTAGCCAGGAGGCTCTCTGCTTGAATTTGTAGCATCATATTTGGACGTCGTTTCGGTGACCACGGTAAGTATGAAGGCGCAACAACTACAAAAAATTAATTCTTAGGATTGGATTTCGGAAAGTTGGGGTGCGATCAATGATGCGTTTTCTGTGTTCGAATTCTCATTTCGTGGATTTTGCATGAATTTGGAGGGTTTCACAGATTGGAGTAGGGTTGGTGGGGGCATTTTCTTCTGTCCATTTTGAAGCTGTATAAGAGCCAGGGTTTTTGGTAAAGAGCGGGAAGGTATGGGTTCCGAGGAGGAAATGGACGACATGCCAATCTCGAATCCGCTGCCGCCACCGCCCCGGCCACAGGGCAAGAATAGTCGCAGGGAGAGCTTAGATGCAGCTGTAGCCCGTGCCGAGAATTTGTCCAACGCCGATTTTCGGAAGATGGTGATGGACACGCCGCGGCGAGGGGAGGATAAACAGAAAGAGCGGCCTCGAGGGTTAGACGCTCTCTTGCTATTATCGGTTTTAATATTATCTTGCTTCAGAGTTTGTTGTTATTATCAGAAGTTTTGATAATATCATGCTTCAGAGTTTGTCCTTTTTGTCGTTGATTTATCGTGTTGTTCTATTTTGCATAAAAGAAATGTACGTACACATGCAGCAACTAATAGGGGTTTATGAGTTTGATCTAAGTACCTTCGGAGAGTTCAGCTCAAATTCTTGGTAATGTGAACTTTTAGGGCAATGAAAGTAGTCATGTGCTGTTCTCCAACGTTTGTTTTCATCGGCCAATATTTCAATTTCTCAAGCTTTTTTATGAAATGTTTGGTTGAACTTGTAGTCGTCCGAGGCGCGCTGAGGATGGTGCTGATGGTGAGGTCGATGGCGAGAAGCGGAAGGAGCGCAAATTTCGTCCTAAGCCAAAAGAGTACGTTTTGTGCTTCTTTCTTTGCAATTTATTCAAACTGGGCATTATCAATGTTTGACAAGGCCACTTCTAAATCGTTGGCCCAGTTTCTGTGAATGAAGTAACAGCTTTGCTCATACTGTGAGCGTCGTACTGCCAAGCTTTTATAGTTCGCTGTTTATCTTCTTTGCGAGTTTCTACATAATGGTCCTTGAAGTAAGTAGGTGGCAACCACTGATTTGTCAGTCATGATTAATCACTGTACTCTTCAGTACGCTTTATGAATGCATACCTACTAGGACTTTTAAGCTTGAACTCGCAATTTGACGTTTGTACAATATGGAATTGCTTTTTAGAGAGGAGAATGCTGGCGAGGACGCCAATCTACCGAGGTATCGTGATCGAGCTAAGGAAAGGCGGGAGGATATCAATCCCGATTATGACCACACATCTGCTGAGCTTGGTTCATTGCATGCTCTGGGACCCCCTGGCACAGTTGATATGAGGTATCTGAATCCTACAATCCTAGTTTTACACGTTCGTAAGTTGCCCTCGTTTTTTTCAGATAGACAGGATTCTGACCTCTACGCTGAACGGCAGCATTATTCGAAATCTATATTAATCACAGTATGTTTTGGGCTTCATTTCAGGTTAACCGATGCACACAGGATTTCCATCGAGAATTCCAAGTTTCTTGGAGGTAAGTCGTCCCAACTTCAGTGTCGTGCTCACCGTCGTATTAGTATGAATGAAGTACCTTGGAAGGCTTCGCTTAGTTCAAACGTACGCCTGTTTGATATCAATTCTGACACCCTTCATTATAGGTGATGTTGAGCACACGCATTTGGTGAAGGGGCTTGATTTTGCTCTTCTGCACAAAGTTCGGAGTGAGATTGACAAAGAACCTGAGAATGAGGATCCTGCTAGTCAGAGGTAAACTAAGCTGTTTGTGTAATCTTAGATCTTGTTGAATCATTTATGGTTTCTATCGCTGTGGGTTTTACTTGCCCTCGGATGGTCTGTTTACGAGATAAGCATTTCGATGTTTTCTACGTACAGTGTCATGTGTTTAATATTCATTTGATTTCTAGTGGTAATGTTTATGTTTGACAGGCAGCAGAAAGAAGATCAAACCATGGCATTTCGCACGCCTACCGCTAAGGTATAGCCAATCAGAACCTGTGCGCAGCTGAGTGCAGTGCTCTGACAGGTTTTATTTTGTCACAAGTCAATCACATGCACCATTCAGGGTTATTAAGACTTTGTAATGATGACGGAAATCACATGTAGACAGACGAGTGTGTTACGAGATTATTAAAAGCCCTCTGGGTTTTGTGACCTGGGGAATTTGTATTCGTATTTCTTACAGACGAATTTTAGAATATGATAGGTGAGCTGATCGTTAATCGTAGCTCACGACACAGTGCCAATCACCCCTTTACTCTATTTACAGCTTTGCTGCCGAACATTTGTGTGCAGATGGTGTATCAATGGATTTGCAAGCCGCAGACAGTTAGTAAAGTCAATTCAATGTTTCTGCCAGGACGTACAGCGTTTGTATTTGACATGGTGAGCTATTTCTAACTTTCAACATCCTACTTTATGGAGGATGAAATGTTGTATCCATTTGAAAATCGACGGCCTCTTAAGTTCAACAAATCCTAAGAAGTTTGCCAGCAGTTAGTCAGGCATTATAATCAGCGATGGATAGTTAATTTCTTTTTCAATTCTTGTGATGTAGGATGGAGAATTTGCACATGACATCCCTACTACTGTTCATCGAAGTAAAGCAGATTGTCCTCCTCCACAGGTCTGCTATCGGCTAACTTTCTTGGCTGACTGGCGGGCTTTCTATTTTTACCAGCGTCTGTGTTTCATGCGGCATTTCTGTGGAATCATTCTGCCTTTTGTTGTTTTTGCGATGCTCTTTACTGGCATTGAAATCTTTATATGATCGCCAAGTGACTTCGTAGCTGGCAACAACATGCTCATAATGTGTCGTAATCCGTGTAGGAAACAGTCACAGTGGGTGTGGATGGGACAGTGCTGGAACGTATTGCAAAGATCATGGCGTATCTTCGTCTGGGTGCCGGGAAGGTTTTTCTCTTTTTCCTACTTCTAAAAATCTTGTTCAATGTCACGGTGTATATAAATTCAAGCATTGTGACAAACGTAGCGACTGTTGCTTTTTTGAACACAGGGAAATTTGGTCTTGATCCAGCTAGGAGCATGAAATTTGGTCTTGATCCAGCTATATTGTCTTCATATTATGCTAGGATCAGAGCCAGTCATTTGCTTCGGTTGTTTTGTTTTGTTTTGTTTGTTTGTGGGTGTATATATATTGATAGTTGTGAAGAGTGCTTGAGTGTTTATTTCGTTGTGTTTCTTGTACAGCCCTTGAAAAAGAAGAAGAAAGACAAGGAATCTAGAGGTAATTTGCCTTCATGACCTCTCTTCTGGAAATGTACGGACTGTCCAGGGCTACAAGCTTGTTTAAAAGATTGCATTTGTGTACCACATTTGCATTGCTACTACACTAGACCTGTAGATTGAGATAGTTCAGTGTACTAGAACTGTGGATCCACTGCTTCCAGAATGTCGGGTGATTTTAAACATGAATGGATTGAATGGGCCTTAATATTGTGGTATGACCCATGGTACGGGTTGCAGCGAAAAGTGTATCTCTGGGGGGTGAAACACCTTTACACGATGGGGAGAGAGGCGGTACTAATGGGACAGCAAATAGGTCCCATGAGTGGGAGAACCTCCCACCACCTCCCCCCCTTCCACCTCGCAGGTTTGGTGAAATGAGGGAGTCAATTAGTATGAATCAGGCTGCTGTTAGCAATCTTCCACTTCCTCCTCCACCTCCACATCCACCTTCTAGGGATGATGATATTTTCGAAGGTGTAGGGACTGATTATGTGCCAACAGTACGAGACAATGATAGCCCCAAGTCTGAGGATATGGAGGAGTCTCCTGGTCGGGATAATGAACGACCTTATTTCGGTGAACATTATGGTCCCATGCCACCTTCTCAAGACGTGAATCCAATCTGGCAGCATCAAGTATGTATTGCTTTCTTTCTCTTGATACATTCTCCTGTACATATTACTTAACTAGTTCTTAATATGTCGTTCAAGGTACGTTGGGATGTCTTGAGGTTATTGAATATAATTCTTTTTTTTTAGATCTTTTCATGCAAACTTGTTTACAACATGCCCGTTTGTGAATTTTCATATTGGTGGGAACTTTCAGCTTGTAAATTTGACAGTACAGGTCGTTACTACTTACGATTTTAATTTTTTTTGTTTATTTTTGTTTTATTGTGAGGAGCAGTTTGAGCATTTGTCTCAGTTGCTAATAAAAATTTGCTCTCATCAGGCCGGCTACGATGCTTCTGTTCAAGGACCAGCAATACCGTATGCATCAGGAGAATGGACTGAGTATCCCCAACCTCCTCCAGAACAATATGCAGGACCTTGGCAACCTGAGCAGTATCCTGGATATATGGAACATTATCCAACTGCAGCCGTGAGTTTCTTCTTCTTATCTTATTTTACTTAACGTCTTCTTATGTTTATCTTACTTTGTTTATTGAGGTTGTGACGTTTGTAAAGTCTGTTTTTTGGAATTTATATGCTTGTGACATTCAGATTCTATATTTTCAACAGAATGTTTGCCACCTATACCGATGGTCTTGATTTGGTCGTTTATAATATTCAGGGAAATTAGCTCTAGTTGTGAATGTTTTGTACAAAAGTAATTACTACTGCTACTGAGATATAGTATTGAAAAATGCAGGTTGCAAATCCGGAGTACGCAAATCCGGAGGTTCATGGAGATCCGCACTTGATGACGCAGGAAGAGAAAGACAGGGGGCTTGGGTCTGTCTTCAAGCGTGATGATCAGCGGTTGCAGCAACGTAGAGAACGTGATGTTCGTGAGAAGGACCCCAATTTTATCTCAGAGAGCTATTCTGAATGTTACCCCGGATATCAAGAGTACAACCGTGAAATTGTGGGCAGTGACGAGGACGAAGATCTGACCAAGATGGATATGGGTGGCAGAGTACGTATATAACCTTCATGCTATTTTCTTACAGGGTTGATTAGATAGATTTCATTTAACGCTTGCTTAAGAATGCCTATGCTCGGTTGTTGCAGGCCAAAGGAAGGTTGCATCGTTGGGATTTCGAGTCTGAGGATGATTGGGCTAAATACAATGAACAAAAAGAAGCTATGCCTAAAGCTGCATTCCAGTTTGGAGTTAAAATGCAGGATGGCCGCAAAACACGAAAGCAAAACAAAGACCAGAAGCTTACCAATGAGCTTCACAAAATCAATAAGATATTGGATCGCAGAAAGACTGGTAAAGGCGGTGGGTATGAGAATGACGATCGGGGGGGTTACGAAGAGGAGGGCACTCCTGCGAAGCGTTCCCGAGCTTAAGTACTTTTGCAACATCCTATATCGTAGTTCTTGCAACAGTTCTGATTTTTGTTTAGACTTGCTTCAGTATTTAGATCACTGAGTGGTCAGTGAATAGAAAAATGAATATCTTAGCCTTGGGTTACTTGAGCACGACCACTCTGGTAACCAGATGTTTTTATCAGTGTTTGAAATATTTTTGCTCATTAAGGACAGCACTGACGTAGTTCTTTACAGTTCTTCAACAAAAGACGACCTTCGTTTTGCTCTTGAATGCTCAACGTGCTCTTTTTTTTTTAAATTTATTTATTTATTTATTTATTAATGTTATTATCATTCCTGGTCTGTGAAGATGCCTAAGCATAATCTTGATCATTTCCCTAAAAGATGCATGCTTGGCATCATGATTGTGTGGGTAGTAAATCATGGTTTACTTTCTTGTGCAGTTAAGGATGCATAAGCATTGTCCTAACAGTTGTGCATGCTGGTGAAGGGAAAGCTGTTGTCTTTCAACTATGGATGCCTCTAGTAATTGCATTTTTTATGAAGATATACAACCTCTATTATACATACATAATGCACAATAAACTGTGGATGTAATGTGTAATACTAAAAAAAGGTTTGGTTATATGAAAAGAGCAAATGTACACAAAGAAGCTAATACAGCAAATATTATAAATGCTTATAAATCAACTAGCAGTATAAACAATATATTATTATTAATATTAAAAATATACAATTGACAATTTTTATTTATTTAGTTTTTAACACGAAATGAGATATATGCAATGATTTGGATTAATGAATGTTAAGATGTACATATAATCTTGGTCCCTTAATGCCTATTGCTAAGGTAGGACCAATCACAACACAAATAAATATTTATTACAATGTTTGTATGGACAATCTAACTTATGGAGCTGGTAATTCATGCATAAATAAATTACATTAAAAGATCCTACAATTCTACTTTATATTTATTTTTGTTCTAATACTAATCAACTTTTTTGTCATCCATGATTTGTCCCACCTTCTCAAGAAGTATTTGAAGTTGTCTAATTATTTCTCACATGTGATTTTCCATTAAATTTTGCCATATTTAATTAAACTCTTTTATAGCTGTTTTCTTAAGTGCTTGTCATCCCATACTTTATCTTCAAAAATAAATAAACAAATAAACATATTATTATTATTATTATTATTATTTTTTGACACAAAAACAGGGTATACTCAATACATTGATGGAGTGGAAAAAATACACGAGACTATTTAACACCTTATACCTAGAGGTGGAGCTAAGAGTACTAAGAACATAGAACAACTATTAAAGCAAGTTCATTTTCACTATCATGTGTAATCACACCACATTGACGTATTCTAGAATTCTATTTAATTACTTTGTCATTTCTAGAACCAAGTATGTTTTTTGCCATCCATGACATATTCCATCTCTTGAGAAGGGAAGACTTGTATTGTGGATGTTTTGCTAATTTCTTTTTGGAAAATTCCTAGCAAATTTTTCCATATTTAATAAGACCTTTAAAACCATGCTTCTAATATGCAATATATTCCATACTTCATTTTCAAAGACAAATTTGTTTCTTTGATTTCAAATAGTCCATAGACAAAGATTCCTTAATAGGGACCAAATCTTACAAATGCATTTGTATCTAGGAGGAGTTTTAGCATAAATAGCTTATTGCCAAGTGAAGGATTTCTAAGGATTCTAGTTCCAAGAATTGGATATTAGTTTATATAGAAGACAAGTAATCCAATTCCAAATGTAACAGACTTAATGACAATCTCAAAATTAATGGAGAATGCATTTAGGCATTTGGAGTTGACATATAGCATAATCAACATTAATATTAGGACTAATTTTTTTCCTCTATGTGTTAATTGCTATACCTTTGTGCCATATAAGCCAAATGAACATAGCCTCTTTGTAGGAATAAGGGTTGGACCAAGTGTCTTTCGAATTAAATAAAAAGTCTTAATCAAGAAAAATATTCTATTTGTATACCACTAAATTAGTAATAGAGTTATTGCTATGAAATAACTTTTTGTTGAATTTGATAGAGTATGTCATGAATTCTTCTTCCATAATCCATGAATATGATAGAAGATCAAAAGTCAATTCATTCATTGGACCATAGAAGAAATTAACACCAAAAGCTCCTTTTCTTATTGGTTTTGTTTTTGGAACAATTCTAATAAGTTTAAAAAAACTTGCCACCTGATTTTCATTATTATTTAAGTCTTATTCAAGTAAAAGTTTATCATCAAAGTGTAGAGTTTTAGATTGAATGCCTACTTGAATTTTTTAAAAATTTTATTTCAATAGAATGAGGTAAGACAAATCATTTGTTTTCCTCAACACTAGCATATTCCAAAAGAAGTTGAAATATCACTTTAGGAAGATGATTTAATCCCAATTTATATCAACCAATCCAATCATTGGATTTTAGAAGGATATTATAGTAAAGTATGTATTTCCAAAAAATTAAAAAATAGATATAGAAGGAATTTCAAATAGAGCTGTAAAATAGAAGAATGTGGTATGTAAATATTGCTTCTTTTATAGTGAAAGGAATCCATGGATCCTTCAAAGAGATTTTTAATACAATGAAGATTGTTTAAATGGAGAATTACAGCTTGATGGGATTATAAATGAATGCCAATTAAAAAAATTGAGGATCTTACTATAAGAAACAATTCCACATATTATAAAAAGTAGGAGGATTGAATTGAAGGAACTTACATATATGTATATATCTATAATTTTTCAATTTTGTTCCTTGTTGTATTATGTGAAGTCTTACTTGAGAATGCACTAGGCACCTAGTTGTGGAAGATAAAAAGAAAATTGCAACAACAAGTCCTAACACCTCTAATAGAATTATATATAAATTGTAATTAAAGATTAACAAGTACACTCAAGTATTAAAGAAATTTAATTAGATTTTTAATTAATTATTAAAAAAACACAAAGAAATCTTAATTTTTTTTAAAAAAAGTTATATAGAAATAATAAATAATTCCTAAAAAAAATATTGATATAAAAATCCAATAGAAATATTAAAATAAAAATTCTTTTAAAATACTAAAAATAAAATTTATAATCAAATCTTAATCAAATCCTAATTAAATTGTGAATCATCAAATTGACTCATTAGTTATTTTAGGACAAAAGAATGCATTTAGAGTGTCAAAATTATAATTGTTAGGTGAAGAAGTGTTTAGAAGATGCTTAATAAAGGAAAATAGTGTTAATAGGGAAGAAATGGAGTCTTAGTAAGTCTTGGCGGCAATTATTTTAATTGATTTAATATTTTTTTTAATTAAAAAAAATTTATATTTAGTTATTGAAATCAATATCTATATTGATCTTCTATTTATATATATTACTTATTATAAATATATAAATATTATTTAATAGATAGAAGAAGCATGAAAATTAAATCTCATATCTTTTTAGTTATTTATGAAAAAAATAGAATTTTTAGTTGATTTAAATTGATTTTATTATTATAAAAAATTACTAAAGTAGAATAAAATAGTCTTAAATTGATATAATTATTTTATAAATATTATAAATTTTTTTTGAGTTTATTTAAAATTTATTTAGAATTCATTTAGAATTTTTTAGAATTTTTAAGAACAATTTTGAAGACTTTGGTAAAAATAAGTTTTACCACCTTGGAAGCCAGTATGAAGAAATGGAACAAGATTTGAAGGCCATTCAAGGTTCTTAAGCTAATGGGGTATTTTTAAACACAATGGTGTAGTCAAAAATATAAAAAATGAGTTCTACTAATAAAAAATAGGAAGATTAGCAGCTAATGTAGTCCTTATAGGAAAGAAGATGTATAAGTTCCATATGGGTTGTGGCACCTTGGATGTAGGTAGGATGATAAGACTAAAGCCTTGTGGTCTCTCTAGGACACCTTTATGTACTACTTGTGAACCTTGGTGAGGTTCAAATTCATGATCTCTTAAGCAAGTTATTCTTAAGGTAAAAATTATCCACTTAACTTTTCTATTATTTATCTTCTATTTTTTAATCTATCATAAATTATTCATAATAACTTGGATTTATATGTTTTCTATATCATTAAAAAGATAAAAATTATCTACTAAAAAATATAATTTTTAATTTTAATTCTAATTTTTTATTGGATAAAAATATAATGAATAGACTATGACCTAGTTGGATTGTGTACTTACTTGATACCATCTATTTTACTTGTTTTGTGTTTGTTCTTCTTTTTATTCTTGCTAATTACTTCTTTCACTTCACACCACCAATTACAAGCAACTTTTAAATAAAGTCATTTTATAATTTGAATTGAGAGGTGAAATTTATCCTTATATAAATTCTAATTAAATCCTAAATCCTAAACAAATCCTAATGAAATCCTAATAAAATCTTAAATTCTAAATAAATCCTAATTAAATCCTAATCAAATCCTAAATCCTAAATTTTTTTAAATAAAATTCTAGCCAAATCTTAAATCCTAAATAAATCCTAATAAAATCTTAGTCATATCTTAAATCTTAAGTAAATCCTAATAAAATCCTAAATAAATCCTAATAAAATCTTAGTCATATCTTAAATCTTAAGTAAATCCTAATAAAATCCTAAATAAATCCTAATAAAATTTTAATTAAATATTAATGAAATCCTAACCAAATCCTAATTAAATCCTAACAAATCCTATAGCAGATTGGAGCCTCAAAAGCTAATAATTGAACTATTGAGTTTAATACAAAATTTGCACACCTTTCATTAATAAAGTTGGCAACATATAAAATTTTTTTGAAGAAAATCCAACTCACCAAATAGAAGATAAATCCAAAACTCTGCTTAGATATAGGCTGGTGTTTTTTTCCAACCTTGTTGCTAATCTCTTAGTGCCAATATCTTTTTTTTTATACTATTTAATTGCTTCTAAAATTATAAATAGATAGAAAATTAAGTCTACCATCCACACAAATAATTCTCATTTCAATCAGTAGATTGCTAAATATCTTAGAAACTCTCATTAATCTTTAAAATCCAATTTTCAAGATCCTGACCCACTTGAATTTCAATAACCTTCAAACAAACCATTTGATTAAGCTCAAATTTATACTATGCATTCAATACAAGTACAATCACAAATTTACAAAATTTTATCTATAGATCTATAAATAATTTCATAAAATATTCAAAAATATAAATCCATTTTTATTTTATAAAAATTAGAGTCACCTAAATCAATTCTAACTTTGCAAAGCTCTTACAAAATCAATTTCTATTCAAATCACTCAAAATTAATGCTTAAAGAAATCTTCTAAAGTTTGCTCTCAAATCCTATTCTTCAATTTATTAAAGAACTTTCTATCTACTATAAGCACATGGTTTTGTGCCTTAGGATCTGATTTCAATCTAGATTCACAATTCATTCCTTTTAGATATCAATTCTTAAAATTTTGAGATAAATTTTATTAAAACCTATTTTAAATTCTATTCTAAAGGTGTCTATATTATTTATTTTTCTAATCTATTTTATTTTGTCTTATTTATGGATATACAAAATAAGTAGAAATCTCTTCTACAAGAAGGTAATATTAGCACTTTTTAATTTTTACTACCTCATTGTCTATTATTTATATTTCTAAGATAATTTATTAAAATATTTTTATTTAAGTTTTTTTATAAAATAATCATTTTTTTTTCTTTTATCTAATAGTCGTATTATTATATAATAATATTTTAGATTTAGTATCCTATTTATGGTTTGGAGTGAGTAACTATATTAGATCTGTTACCTAAGTCCTATTAGTAATAGATTTAGCATTTATCATTCAAAATCTAAAAAACTATTAAATATTTTCTTGATCCAATTGAAGTGCTACTAATATCAATTTGGAGAATAATACTTTGGTGGCTTTTTTTGGATTAATAATGCAAAGACCACCTTTTTCACGAATTAGATAAAAAATTGACTATGCTACTTTGAATTAAATTAAAAAGACTAGGTTTCTCCACAAGGAATTTTTAACCATTGATTTAATTATATAAATAGCCTTTATTGATTTAGTCCATATGACTAAAAAAAATATAATGATAAAAAGAGGATATCATTTACAATTGTAGCTCTACCTATAGTATTGATTTTGGTAGAGTACCAATAATTAAGTTTGAGTGTCATTCAATTGATTAAGAATTAATCAACATCTTACATATTTAAAAAAATACCAAAAGAAATTCCTAGGAGTTTATTTAAGTTTGTATGAGAAGCCTAAGCCCATTCAAATTGATTTATCTATGGAAGTCTATCAGATTTTATAAATTCTTAATAAGCAATAGATTTGGCCTAATTAATTTTGAGGCTTGATGCTATGCTGAATTATTTGATTGTTATGACTAAGTATTAAGAATTTGCCTCTTCATTCTTAACAATAATGGTAGAATCATCAGCATATTGACTGATGACTTGTAGATTAGGACTCCATAGAATATAAATACCTTATAAATAGTGATTTTTGACTGCATTCTAAATAGCTAAGTTAAAATTTTTTCTAAATAAGATGAAGAGGTGTGGCACTAATAGACAACCTTATCTTGCATTTCTTTCAATTAGAAAATAGTTTGTAAAAGTTCTATTGATATCAACTACTGTAGTAGCACCTTTGAAGACTGATTTTCATCATATGATATAAAGAGTCATTGAAACCAAGTTTTTATAAGGCTTTAAATATAAAGTCCTAAGAGACTTTCTAATAGGCTTTAAAAAAATTGATTTTTAAAAGATGAAGGAATTGTTTAGAAGTTTTAGCTTAATTTATGGTCTCTTGAATGACTAATAAATTATCTAAGATAAATCTTAGAAGGATAAAAGTAATTTGGTCAAAATAGATTATCTCTATGAAAATTGATTAGAAATAATATTATAGAGATTGCATAAATTTTATAAAAGATTTTAAAAAAAATAATAAGTTTCGAATTTTTTAGTAGCATTTTATTATTGTTGTTGTATAAGAAAGTAATATGGCCTTTGACCAAGCTAAGGAAGAATCTGCCATTAGCTAAAACTTGATTGATTATTGAAATATAATCTTTACTAATGATATGCCAAAAAATTTGGTAAAATTCCATGCCAATTCCATCTAATCCTAATACTTTGCGTTTGCCATGTCTTTGAAAACTTCTTTAATTTTATACAAATTAAAAGGTTTAAAAAAATTCTTATTTATATTATTTGTGACTTTGCAAGGGATTTTGTTGAAAAGAATGTTGGTGGCTTCTTTTGCCTCTATAGATCCTTGTTTCTTATAAAGATTAGAATAATAATTAAAACAATTATTTTTGAGATCTTAGAGATTCTTTTATATATCACCTTGAGAATTTTTGAATAAAATAGTAAGAGATTTAGGATGACAATTTTTGACAATTGCATAGAAATTTTTATTTGTGCTATTACCTATTTGCTTCTATTTAATGTAAGCACAAATTGATTTTCTTTTTGTTGCTAATCCTTGAATTAGTTGACAGATCTTTGCATTTCTTTGAAACACATTTATAAGCAAAGAACTTGAGAATTGTCTTGAAAGACAAAGTGGGCTTCTTATAATTTATTTTGGAATTTAATGTACCTTCTAATATGTAGAGAAGCTTGGTCTTTGTAGAATGACTTGTAAAAATATATAAATATTTTTATATAGTAGAAAAAAAAAAATCCTCTATTATTATTTTGAATTCAAATCTTCATGACTTGTTTTATAATCCTAGGATCATTTAGATAAAAAATATTCATTTTGAAGTTTGAGGCTTTAGATTTAGATTCTTGAAATTAAAATATAAATTCAATCAAAGATGATCTAAGAAATCACAATTCTCTCTTATATAATACAAAAAAATTTGATTTTTTATTAAAAAAATAAAATTTAAATAAAACCTATTTAATTTGGCTAACATCCAAATTCCATTTTTTTTTATTGTTCCACAAGTAATTCAATGAACCTCCTTATTCAAAGGCATCTATTAAAAAAAGAATTTTTTTCATCCTTGAAAAGTAGTCTTTTATAAAAAGATAATTTGTCTTCCATTATTTCTACCATATTCCAATTACCACCATATATAAAGAGAATATTAGAGGGTAGTATATTTATTAAGTCTTTTTTATAATTAGAATCTTTCTTATTGTTTGTTAGATGCATATATATTCACAATTCTAATAGAGTCTCTAAAGATACCATTGAGCTTGATCCATAATGCACAATTATATATAAGAGCATCTATATTATTAATTAAATGTTTAATCTTTAAAAAGATTAAAATATAAATTTTTCCTATTCTTATATTATTAGGATTATTCACAAAATCTGAGGCTGCTTCTAGTATATAGAATCCAACATTAGATCATAGAGATTTATTTAATTTTTATAGCTTAAAATTTGCATAGTTTATGCTCTGACATAAAAATAATATCACATTTTAAGGAAATAATTTAGATGTAACTTCTTAATTTTAAGTCTTTTGGGAGGTCGTTTAGTTCCATTACATTATATGATAAAATCTTCAAATTTATAAATCACTAAAAGAAAGAATCATCCCATTGTATATCATTCGTCAAATTTTTTGAAGAGATCTAGACCTATTTTGATTTAGGAAAGACAAATATCCTATTCATATCTTTTTCAAACCTAAAGATCTTAAAAAAGAAGAAATTCTATTGTTACTTATAATATTAATTAACAAACTTGAATTTTCATTAGTATAATTTATTTTAGATTCTTGGTAAGAAAAAATATTTGCTTATCTCATAGAGTAAGAGTTAATTTTTTTTTGTCAAGCAAGAGTCAGTTTTGTTTTGTTGAGCAATATAAAGAGCTATTAGTTTTAAAATATTTTTTGAATTAGAAATTACAAACTAAATTTTTTTTTAGTATATTAGTACTTTGAGGTGGTGTAGAGTGGAAGTAATTTTAAGCCAAATAAAAAATTTCTATAGTACTTATATCTGCTTGATAAAATTTCTCTCCAACATTTAGTTCCATATGCTATTGATGTTTTAGGCCACCTTGAGTTGTGCCAGTCATATATCTTTATGTTGTATCTACAATCATAAATTCCAAGCCTAATAAAATCATACATATCCTTGACTCAACCATTGCTGCAGCCATGTATGTTCTATTAATCCCTATTAAATTAATTGATATTATATTTATATCCTCATTATGATCTATGATATCCAACTATTTCAAATTCTCCCATGCTAGTATTAGAGATTCCAACTTAGTGCACCAAATAACTAGCTGGAATAAAGACTTGGTGTGAGCTAAAATTCTTCCTTTGATCCACTTTAAGAGGAAAAATAATTATACAACAAGTTCAAAAGGTAGTACAGAATAATTATGTGATTACTTTAATGGTTGATTAATTAATCAAGTGACTGTAGTTTCAACTCTTTAGATAATACCTTCCAAACAATGATTACCATTTAATTTAATTTAGAATAAGTGATAAAAAAATAAAATAAGAAAAAGAAGAATTAGATAGAAATAACAAAATAGGATAGTTGAATGAAAGAAATTGGATAGAACAAGATAGCTAGATGAAAATGACAGTATTGGATAAAAATAATACTATTGGATAAAAATTGATATAATTGGATAAAAATTGATATAATTGGATGAAAATAAAAGCAATTAAATAATAACAATGCTATTGGATGAAAATTGGCATAATGTTGAATAGAAATTGGTACAATTGGATGAAAATAGAGGTAATTAGATGATGATAGTGCCATTGGATGAAAACTAGTAAAATTGGATGAAAATAGAGATAATTAGATGATAATAGCGCCTTAAATGAAAACCAATATAATTAGATGAAAATAGAAGTAATTAGATGATAACAATATTATTAGATGAAAATTAATATAATTAGATGAAAATAGAGATAATTAAATAATAATAGTACTGTTGGATGGAAATTGATAAAATTAGATGAAAACAAATATAATTGGATGATAACAATGCTAATAGATGAAAATTAGTAAAATTAGATGAAAATAGGAGCAATTGGATGATAACAATGTCGTTAGATGAAAATCAATAAAATTGGATGAGAACAAGAATAATTGGATGATAACAGCGTTGTCGTATGACGTGGCCTTCTATTTGGGAATACACTGGGTATCTGGCTGTGGAGGGTTTATTTGAAATTTGATGGCAAAATCCAACAGGTCGTTTGTCCTCAATAAAAAAGACAAATAATTCAAAAATCTCACAAAAGAGAAGTTATATATGTAAACCTTCTTGTATTCAAGTAAGTTTGTACAAAAAGGGTTCAAATTTCTACAAAAACCCTTCAAAGCTTTATTCACCCGCAAGGACCTATTTCTTGCTAAACTTTAGAGTCCAATAACTCATGATCCAACCGTTCAGTTTCTATAAAATTTAATTCAGAGTGTAGGTGATTCTCTTAAGTTTCATTACAAAAAAGAATCAACCGCAAATTCGTTTACAATCGTCTGATATCTCAAAATCCCTAGCAGGTGATTAAAACCCTAGCTCAGAGACACCCGAACACTATTTTCCTTATATCTCACAAACTCAAAACCTTAATGCCAAAACATTTTTGCACATAGTCTTCTGACATAAGCATATACACTCCTGAAAAATTTGAGCCAAAAATATATCAAATTTCATTAGATATAGCTCAAAATGTAACCACTATGTAATCGGGTCACTTACTGCCTTTAGCTTACAAGCACTGACTTCAACTCGCTATATCTCCTTGACCCTAGCTTAGATTTTATCAAGCGGTACGTGAAAAGTGTAGCCAAGAAAGTGCGCTTTCCAACCCTAGTCGCCGATCTTTGATTGCTCTCTGTATGCGCGAGATATATCTAAAAAAGTGACAGTAGGTTCAAAATCGACACCCTAACTTTGAGCGCCTAAAACTTCTTCATTAAAAGTCCAAATCATGCAAGATTTGCACCTAAACCATATCCAAAAACCTAAACCTGATGACCCAAGCCTCTGATGTTCGACTCCCCCCGAAAAACAAACCCTAACTCCTAATAAACCATCGGGCAGCCTCCTTGAAGCCCATTGGGCATGATTTTTGGCCAATTAGAATAGAGATTTCTATCATCCACCTCTATTCATCCACATGGATGGCCAAACTACCCTTTTTACACTAAAAA
This sequence comes from Physcomitrellopsis africana, assembly GCA_036785485.1. NCBI lineage: Eukaryota > Viridiplantae > Streptophyta > Bryopsida > Funariales > Funariaceae > Physcomitrellopsis > Physcomitrellopsis africana. Next base: position 61,965 of record JAWRVF010001022.1, read on the forward strand.
CCCTTTCCTAACCCTTCTTCTTATAAGATTTACATACTTGGTGCTTTAAGCACCAAATAAAAGAAGTAAATAAGATCTTAAGGATCACCAATGTATAACAAAGGTGACTTAAGATATACACAAGTTACTATCAATATAAAATTAACTTCAAAAGTCACTATTAGAAAGAAAATAAAATTGTATAAATCTTAATAATAATCCTTTTAATAGATCCTTTCTAAACTAGCAACCTAATCACATCCTACAACCAATAAAATCTACAGATATGACTTTCATTTAGATAAGTAGTAAATTCTACATTAAATATACATGTACAATTTTTTGACATAGTAGCCGAACCACAACACAACATCGCCATCAGATGAAAGCTAGTAAAATTAGATGAGAACAAGGGCAATTGGATGATAATAATACTATTGGATGAAAATTAATAAAATTAGATGAGAATAGATATATTTGGATGATAATAATATGTTGGATGAAAATTGGCGCAGTTCCAAGATAAAGCAGTAACAACAAAAAAACCTCTCAATTTGATGATTCTTGTACCTAACTTTACTAATTTTTTCTCCCCTATACAATGAACATGTCTAAATAAAAAAATAATTCCACTAACAATGAGTTCCAAGAGGACCAACAAGGATATAAAATAACAACTAACAATATAAGTTTATGACAAACAAAACAATATAATTCTAGGTGCCTTACTAGGTTGCTCTTGTCAAGGGCTCAAAATAAAGGTGTGAGAGAGAGAGAGCTACATAGATAGATTGATGGAGAAATTGATTGAAAAAATGATGATAAACAAGGCTTTGAGAGGGTCTTATATATCCAAGTCCTCAATCCATTTATCAATAATTACCATTGCTAATAATTTATAAGTAATAACTAATCTGGGAGCAAGTGGTATAACTTGTATGACACTTTATCTTATTTTAAATATTTCTAATTATCAACTATTATTTTTTACACCACTTATTATTAAGATGTCAACCTACATCTCCTATAATCTCTAACTAATGCTATTCATAGAAAAGACCAATAATTGGCCTCTATTTCCTATAAGGTGATGATAAATCACCATAGATACTAATCAATAGATAAATTTTAACTCTTAATAACTTAGTTAATTAAAACTTATGTAAATTAACTTATTAACTTTTAAGAAGAATTTATTAGAGACCAACTTGATTTGTTGTCGTAGAAGTAATGGTTGAAGAGTAGAATAACTCTCCATCTTCTTCCTTCACCATTTCTAGTGGCTTCAAGAGCAAAATAATTCTCTATCTTCTTCCTTCACCATTTCTAGTGGCTTCAAGAGCAAAGTAATTCTCTATCTTCTTCCTTCACCATCTCTTATAGCTTCAAGAGTAGAGTAATTGTTCATCTTCTTCCTTTACCATCTTTTGTGGCTTCAAGAGTAGAATAACTTTCTATCACTTTTTCACCATACTCCAACTACAACTAACTCCATATTTCCTAACAACTTCATTTTAAATAAGAAATAATATATTTTTTGAATATGATTTTTATAATTAGATTCTATTAAAATCAATTTAATAATCTAAGGCCTTGGTATATAATTTAGACTAGAAATTTCTATTTTTTAATAATTAATAAATAAATAATATTAAATCTTATCAAAATATCAAAAATTAACTAAATAAGAGTTTGGTGCATAATTTAGGGCTCACACTTGGTATGAAAACTATACAAATCATGCAACTTATATGGATTTTGTGCCACATTGTATTACATGTCATCTTGTTTGAAAATGCACTAGGCACTTGGTTATAGAAGATAAACTTATATTTTGTAACTAACTAAGAATCTAATGATTCTAATAAAATCCTAAATAAATTTCAACTGAATCCTTAATAATCTTAATCAAATCCTAAAATAATGTTAAAGAAATTCTAAAAGAAATCCTAATCAAATTCTAACCAATCTTAAAGAAATCCTAAATAAAATTTAATTAAATTTTAACCAAAACTTGAGTAAATCCTAATAAAATTTTAATCAAATTCTTATCAAAATTTAATCAAATTCTAATGAAATCCAAATAATTTTAATAAAATACTAAAGATGTTTTAAATAAATTCTAATCAAATTCTAATCAATCTTAATAAAATCCTAAATTTTTTAAAAATAAATCTTAACAAAATTTTAATAAAATTCTAATCAAATCTTAATAAAATTTTAATAAAATTTTAGTCAAATCCTAATGAAATTCTAATAAAATCCTAATAAAATCCTATAGAAAATTTAAAACATCAATAATTATTAAAATAATTATTGATCTTCATCCAAATTTTTTTTACTTCTCGATTTATTAGTTAAAAATAAGCATACAAAATTTGAAGGGATTTGAACTTACAAATTGGAAAAAAAAGCTCCTAATCCACTCGAGTATTAACTGTCCTCTTTTTTCAACTTTAATGTCAATCAAATTTTTCTTTTTTACATTGTTCACATATTCTAAATTTTTACAAAAATATTAAAAAATAAGTCAACTATCAACTCAAAAAAAAATCCATTCTAATCTAACTAGTAGATTGCTTAAAATTACAAAAATCCTCATTAATCCTTCAAATCCAATTTCTAAGTTTTTAGGCCACTTAAATTCCAATAAACTTTGATTGAACCATTTGATTAAGCTAAAATTTACAAAAGATATTAAATACAACTATATTCACAAGCCAACAAATTTTCATTTATAAATCTGCTATAAAATTCACAAAATTCTCTAAAATGTGAATCCACTTTATGCTTCAATAATTAGAGTGTCCTAAATAGAATCCTAACTTTGCATAGCTCTTATAAAGTCATTACAAACTTAAAAATCTTAAAACCAATGCTCAAAAAAGTCTTATTAAGTTTTCTTTCCAATTCCATTTTTTTATCAAAAAAAGAACTTCTTATTTGCTATAGGCACATGGAATTGTGCATTGGGATTTGATTTTAATCTTGATTCACAATCAGTCTTCTTGGAATATCAATCTAAGATTTTTTTAGATTTGTTTAATTAAAATAATTATTTTTTGATTTGAAGATGTATATAGTATTATTTTTATTAATCTTTCTTATTTTATCTCATTTATGGTCCTATAAAGTAAATAAAAGCTATTTTTTTTTTAAAAAAAAAATCATTATTAACTTTTTATCTTTTATTTATATTTTTAAAAATAATTTTTTTATTAAGTTTTGAATTAAGCTCTTCTTTTTTGGCTCTTTCATCCTATAGCTATATTATAACATGACAATATATAATGCAGGTCTTTGGTTATTTTTTGACATAAAGATCAATGATACTTCTTCTAAGATTGGTACGCTGAATGGATCCTTAGTCTAAGATGCAATTTGAGTTTCATGGGCTGTCATTTGAGATACCTTGCTGTCTTCTATTGGCACAAATAGGCCTTGATCAAAGTTTCTCATAAGTTGAATAAACTCCTTTTCAACTTATATAATTGAGGTATCAAATTTATTGATAGGAGATAGATCATAATTCTCAATCAAATTTGTATTATGCTTATATTATTTTATAACTAACTCAAGATTTTTATAAGAGCTAGACAATATCATTTTATTGCCTAAATATAATTATTGAATTGGTTACTTGTACAATCTAGCAAGAACTTTGTTTCTTATTAAAAATAATTTTAAGACAGGTTCTAACAACCTCACATCTTTCAATGGTAGATATAGTCAATTTTTGATTTACCATGGTTAATTGCTATAGTTTTATTATTTATATTTATATCATAGAATATTCTTTAGATTATATTTGAATTTCTTATCCTATTTATCTTGTTATCTATAAAATAATTGCTAATTCCAATTCATAAGCATCAACCTTGTTGTTGAGTCTAAGACTACAACTTTGAAACTAACTTCAAATTTGGATCTTTATAGAACTAACTATAATCTTTATATCCTTCTATTGGCTTGGAATTATAAAAAGATCCTCGTCATATAGAATCAAGCTTTAAATTTGTATATTTTTATTTGATACTATTAAATACAGGACTTATATTTCTTTTTCAATCAAAAATAAATTCTAGATCAAGATTAAAAAAGAGCTGACTATTCAAATATTGGTAATTTTTTGTATTGAATTATTTTGTAGAGGGCTTGAATTTGAAGAAAGCTATTTTTTTTGCCTGAATGATTCAAAAATTTGATTTATTACAACTACATTGAAATCAAATTTTGAAGCAAGATTGGTATAGGTTGTAGTCCTATCTTGTATAGCTAAACTAGATTTTATAATATAACATTGTCTAATAATTCTTTTCCTAGTTGCTCTTTTTTTAAGTCAAATAAAAGTAAAACCATTAGGATTAGGAGTATAAGTAGCAAAAAAATCAAAGTAATAATAAAAAGCATATCTTGTAGATTAGACTAGTCTAAAGTAGTATTAGATTTGTGAATTATATAAAAAAAAATCAAGCCTAGACTTAAGTTATTTTATTTGAAATTTGGCCTTTGCCTTAGCCAACCAATACCAAATAGTCATTTATGTTGTGTTTAATTTCCATACACAATTAACATCTAATAAAGAGATTCAAATAGTCAATCACTACTAATTTTTGATTGTTAGTAACCGGGTTGGTGACTTTCACCTCTAGTTCTCACTTGGCTCTGTATTCCATTGCGATACAAAATTATGGTTTTGAAATTTTTCATTTTTCTATGCCAATGCCTAATACTTGTAGAAGGTCAATAGAAATTTCTTCAACCATCAAAATATACTCTTCAAAGAGTCCTTTTATAACAATCCAAGTAAATTTTTTGAAAAAATAAGATTCTATACTATCTAGATTTTATATTATTTTAAGATCAAAATTAGAATCTTAAACTTGAAATATACATAAGCTAAGAGTAGATTTATACAACAAGAGAAATTAACACCTAATACAACAATTCTTTGCAAGATGTCTTTAAGTCAATATAATCACATCGTAATTTTTTTTTAAAAGTGATAGATTCTTCTTCTAAGGTTTCAAGTCTTTTCTTTTAAGATAATAGCTTGTTAGAGATTGACTTGCGACTCACAAAATAGGCAATGATAATATTGCAATATAATTTTGAAATCTCATTTCAAATAATTTCTTAAATTATAAAAATTTTCTTAGGCTTGGTTTGTAGAAGTAAATTGGTATAACTTCAAGCAAATTCTAAGAGTAGGAATTCACTTAGAAAATATTGTGTCAGATGAAAGTGACCATATTTTTATTATAAATAATAAGTTATATTAAAGTCTTATTTCTCCTTTAAATTTATCAAGATATTCAAATAGTTGTCAAGCACTATAGTATGCTGCTATGTGGCATGATTTTTAATCTAAGAATACATTAGATACCTAATTGTAGAAAATTTACTTATAATTTATTGGCAAGATTCGAATAAGTGATTTTTTCTTAATAAGAAGAATAAATAGATATAATAATATTATAAAAAATATATATTATACTATTAAAAATCTCTTATATTTAAGTAAGTTTGTACATAAGGTTTTTCTATGGCATATAAAAAATCTTTAACACCTTTTTTTATATAAAATCACAACTAATCAATTGTTGATAAGTTAGATTCTCAATAACTTCTAAGAAAATCCATAATTTCATTTCAAAACCTCATCTTTATATCAAATTTTTATTATAGCTCCATATATCTATTTTTTCACCTCTACAAAGTCTTGGCTATTAAAAAATCCCTTTATTTCATACAAAATGTTCAAATTGCAATAAAATCCTTCAATATCTTATTCACATGCAAAAGATTGATTTCTTCTCAAATTTTAGAATCTAATAAGTTTTGATCTAGTTATTCAATTTTTATCAAATTTTTTCAAAGTATAGTTTATATTCTTAAATTTTATTACAAGAAAATTTAATTATAGATTCACTTATGATTGTTTGATATCTCAAAAATCCTAGCAAATGCTTAAAATCCTATTTTATAGACACTTGAGCACTAATTTTTGCATATCTCAAAAATCCAAAATCTTAATACAATAAAATTATTGTATATAATTTTTTAATATAAAAATATATATTTTTAAAAATTTTGAGCCAAAGACTTATCAAATTGCTTAAGATATAGCTCAAAGCACAACTACTAATTAAATGGATCACTTATTGCCTTTAAATTACAAGTATTGACTTCAACTTCCAATATCTCCTTTATTCCAGCTTCAAATTTATTGAGCTATGTATATAAAGTATAGTTAAAAAAGTGCTCTCTCTAATTCTAGTCATTGATTCTTTATTACTTTATATATATATATAAGTTATATCCAAAAGAATGATAGTATATACAAATTTGATACTTTAATTTTGAGTACCTGTATCTCCTTCACAAAAATTCCAAATCACTCAATTTTTGTACCAAAACCATAGCCAAAAATCTGAAATTTTTGGTTCTAATCTCTAATATTTGAATTTTTTTGGAAAAAAACCCTAATCTCTAATAATGTCTCAAGTAGCCTCCTTGAAGTCTATTAGGCATGACTTTTGGCCAATAGGAATAGAGATTTCTATCATCCATCTCCATTCATCTATATGGATGGCCTAACTATTCCTTTTTATATTAAAAATTCCTTTCTAATATTTTTTTAATAAGATTTATATAATATGTGTATTAAATATCAAATAAATAAAATAAAATAAGATTTCAAGGATCACTAATGTTTAACAAAGATGATTCAAATTATATAAAAGTTATTATTAATATAAAATCAACCTCAAAAGTCACTATTAAAAAAAAAATAAGGTTGAACAAACCTCAATAATAGCCCTTTTAAATGTATTCCTTATAAACTAATAATCTAATCAATATTTTATTAGCAATAAAAATCTATTAATATATCTTTTATTTAATTATATAATAAATTATATATTAAATATATATATATATATATATATATATATATATATATATATATAATATTTTCACATGATAGCCAAACTAAAATACACAACACTCTTGTGGAAGGTCATTCTTCTTATTTATACATTCCATATAAGATATTGAAAAAAAAAAAAAAAAAAAAAAAAAAAAAAATTATAATCATAGAAATATTCTTATCTTTATATACTATTCATTGTTGTTCTAGTTTTGCAAGCAAGTATTATGCAGTGTGGCAAAAGCCACATTGAAAATCCAACAAACACCTCCACATGAAAATCCTGCTTCCATCGTACCATACTTTGTATCTGAGTGAGAGAGTGTTCTCTATTATAAAGAAATATATAGATATATATATATATATATATATATATATTTGAATCCAAGTTATCTATAAATATATTTTATAAAGAAGAATCCATGTATAATAAAATAATTGAATTTAAAAGATAATCAATAATAAAAATTACATGTTATAAGGAAATAGATTTTTAAAGGCTCCAATATCTAAGCTTGAGGCCAATTTGTATATGATTGATGTGGCCCACTTTCCTAAATGTCTAATATATTGGCCATTCTAAAATCTATATATAACCACTTTTAATTTATTTGGCATATACAATAGAAAAATTATAGAAGTATTGATAATTGCTTGTGTATTCTATATATTCAATATAATACATTTATACCATATGAGCCAAATAAGAATAGCTTCCTTTCTTGCCTTAGATTTATATAATATATTTGTCACGGATGTAATATAGCAAGTTAGCATAGATACAAGGAAAAGATTACAAAACTAAAATGATTTTCAATACAAAGAACCAAATGGACAAGAACAAAGAACTAAATGATTAACAAGAGCAAAGAATTAGATTAATATCAAGAAACAAGGCAATACTTTAGATTATTCCAAGTCTTTTGTTGGCAAGATTGAGGTGCACTTTGGTCTTGCCTCTTATTTATACTACAAGGCTTAAGTCCTATTGAACTTTATAAGAATATCTTAGGAGATTCAAAAAGACTAAGAAAGATTTTAGGAGACTAAGATAAATTTAAAAAGATTAAAGAAGATTCTAAAAGATTTTAGAAGATTACAAGAAATTCTATAAGGTTAAAGAAGATTCTAAAAGGTTCTAGAAGACTAAAAAAGGTTCTAGAAGATTTTGAAAGATTTTAAAAAATTATAGAAGATTCTAAAATATTACGGAAGATTTTAAAGGACTATAAAAAGTATTAGAATGTGGTGATTTAAAGTATGTCCATGACATCACCTCTCCTTCTAGCAACAAATTCCACAAGGAATAGAAGTGATTTGATGATCAAATTATATATGCAAGAAATCTAAAATTTGTCGGAGTAGAGAAGCAACATATTCGGTCTTTTGTTCATTGATTATTGATTCAATAGGACCCTTGAAGTAGTGTTGATGACCTCTAGATAAAACCTTTGTTCTACCAACATCCCATCTAAGAATCTACTCTTCATTATGATCTTCAAAACATCCTCCAAACATAATTTTTGGTCTATTTGGAGTAATCCTTCCAACTTCAAGGAATATTATCAAAGCTCGGGTATTTGAATTAAGATTTTTGTGATGAGGTTGTATCTCCAAAAACTCCAAACATGGCCTTATTTGATGTTGGAATACTCCTTCTTTGTCTTATTCATATTCTTCAAACCTAACAGATTGTGAAAGTTGTAATGATTTATCAGCTGCTTGTATGGTAAAAGAATCTTCTGACTGTTGTTCTTGTAATTCCCTTGAAACACAAAGATTTGATATAATAATTAATAAGCTTCTAACAGGATCTATTCTATCTTAGAAAAAATAACTATATATAAGTGAAGGTCTTGGTGTGGCTCTCTTCTTTTTATATTGGTCTTCTATTGTTAATAGAAAAATATTATTTAAAAGCCAAGAGATGTTAATGTCCACAAAATCTTCAATAGCAATTGAATCTAGGTTTTCTAGAATATTATTGATGGAATTTGTAAACTTTCTCAGATGTATTCTTAAAATTATCTGAAGGTTCCTATATTCTTTTGATAACTCCATAGCCCTTTTAATAGATAAAATATTCCAATCGTCTATGTCTTATACGTAAATCCAATATTTTATTTACTTTGTATTCAAGTTTTTGATTGACTTCAACTTACGTTGGTGGTAGAAGAATTATTCTATCAATAGTTAATTTATAATAGGTTTCTATAAGCGAGACATGAAAGATTGGATGAATGCACATACTACTTGGTAGTTCAAGTTGGAATCTTATTGGATTTACTTGGTGTAGAATTGTAAATGGTCCAAGTCTTTGGTAGTCTAATTTTCGTGATGGTCGATTTATTTGTATATTTTGCCAAAGTAGCTAGACAAGATCTCCTATCTTGAACTTTAGTTGGTTCTTACAATGAATATCTACATAGTCTTTATATTGGACTTGAGTCATTTACAATTGGAATTTTAATTCTTTATGGATGGCCTTCAAATAGATAGCTTGATTTTCTATAGTAAGACTTCTCACATCTTCAATTTGGAATGGATCTATTCTAGGGTAGTATCTATAGTTTGAAAAGAATAGAATTTTCTTTGTCAAAGAATGTTCAATGTTATTATATATAAATTTGGTCAATGATAGGAGGTCCATCTAATCATCTTGTTGATAATTTATACTACAATGAAGATATTGTTTTAAGATTTAATTCACCCGTTTTGTTTTACCAACGATTTGAGGATGATAAGCTGATAAAAGGTTGATCTTGACTTTTAAAAGTTGAAATAGTCTTTTTTAAAAATTTGATACAAATTGCGGTCCTCAGTCTAAAATGATGTTATTAGAAAGGCCATGTATTCAATAAATATTATCAATAAAAAACTTGGCCGTTTCTTCCCTAGAAAAAATCTTGTTGTACGGAATAAAATATGCCATCTTGGTAAGATGGTCTAGTAGTATAAAAATTGAATTTTTTCCATTAGAAGTCGAGAAGTCTAAAATAAAGTCTATAAATAGTAATTATCATAGATCCTTAGGAACTAGAAGTGGTTGGAGAAGTCCATATGATTGGTGTCTTAGGATCTTTGCTTGGGCACAAATTTTGTATGATTGGATGAATTCCTTCACCAATTTTTACATTTGAGGCCACTTCTCTAATTTGGCATAACATTATACTTGAAACATTCATACCTTGTATAAAATATTATTATTTATTGATTTCTTTCTTTGATCTTGACTACATTGTAGACGCCTCTTAAATCAATCTTTATAAAAATCTTTGTTTATCTTAATTATTCCAATAATCTTAAGATTAATAGTAATGGATAGTGGTTTTTTATAATTACCTTATTTAGGCCTTAATAATCCATACATATACATAAAGAGCCATCTTTCTTCTTTATAAACAAGATAGGAACTCCCACAGGTGATTTTGAATGTCTAATGAAATTCTTGGCTATATTTTCATCAATATATTCTTACAAGGTTGTAAGCTCTATTTGTGAGAGATTATAAATTAGACCAAATGGAGGTTGAGTCCTATCTTATAATTCAATTGTACAATCATAAAGATGGTGTTCTAGTAATATGTCTGCTTTGTTCTTTATGAATACATCTTCAAGGTCATGGTATTGACTAAGAATATCTTGTTTCAATTGCTTCGTTGGATCCTTCATTGGGATAGTATACAATACAAATGTAGCTCTTTTCTTTGCTACTTGCATAAATACTTTAGCTCTAAGAAATGAAGTAGTACATCCTTTCTTCTTTTGATGTTTGAATCTTGAAGAAATCTTTTGCAAACTTCAGTCAATATCAAGATTATGTAACTCAAATCAAAGGAATCCAATAATAATAGGATTTATTGGACATCGAATAATGTTGAAGACAATGTGTGATACTTGATCTTCTAGTACCACTTCCAATGGTTTGATTTCTTCAATAATATCCTTTGATGCAAGGTTTCGTCCATCAATGACTTCAACAAGTGCATGATGGGTCTTCTTTACAAGTACTAAGTTGTACTTGGTTGCAAAATTTTTATCCATAAAACATGCTAAGGCTCCAGTATCTGAAAGGACTTTAGTAAAAATCTCTTGCCTTAAGATTCTTATATGTACATGAAGTGTAAAACAAGATATTGGATTTGGAAATAGGAAGAGACTTTTATTTTGGTACTTTAGACTTGCGGGTATTCAAATGCAAGGTCCCTATTGTAGATGAACGTCTTTGTTTTTTGACTTCTCCAATTTAGATAATATCCCTCGTGCCTTGAATTCTCTAGACTTATTTGGACAATTTGTTGTCTTATGATTAGGTCTTCCACAATATACATATAAATTTTCTAGTCAACATCTAATCTTTTCTGCTAGCATTAATGGCTTAAATTGGATTGCATCAATCTGCATGGATTTAGAATATGTTAATCACTTCTTTGATATTTTTAAAAATATAGCAAACATATCTTGATAGGTATTGATGAAAATTGATTGCCTCTCTTGTTGTAACTCAAATAGATAATTGTCATAAGTAATAGCTTGAGATATGAGTTTTTCTAAGCTTTCAACTCTTGGCATTGTGATTAATAAATTCTTTACATTTTCCTTTAGGCCATAACAAAATTGAGTCATAAAAGCATTATTATTCCAATCAAGATCACAAGTAAATTTTTAAAATCCTGCGGCATAAATCATAGCTGAATGTTGTCCTTGTCGTAGGTTTTGAATCTTTTTTTTTGCCACCCTCTCTCAATCACCATCTCCAAATGTAATAATAAATCTTTCCATAAAAGCCTCCAAATTATATAGGATCGGAGAATTTTTTTTAAACATTGGAGCAAACCATGATTGAGCACTTCTTGATAAAAGAGTGCCCACAAAAGCAACTTGAATGAATCCATCTGGATAACAAAAAGAATATAGTCGTAATTAAAGTCATACTTATTGTACAAATCTTCAAAAGTTGGATCTTGTTCCATCAAATTTATCACGCATACTAACTTTTGGCTCTTTTATAATAACATTTAGAGCTTCTAGATGAATTATATGTATAGCTTATTTACTGCTTGCTTCCTTCAATTAAATAATCTCTTATTACAAATTATGAATCTTTTGCTTAGCTTCTTTGGATACTTCCTCTATTTGTGGGGATTTTTTTTTAGATTGCAAAGCAATGTCTTTTCTTCTCATATAGTTTCCAAAAGAGCTCAAAAATCTGCAAGAGTTGTAACTCTATTTTTTATTTATAAGGAAGCATCTCCATTAACCTGATCTACTTTCATATTGACAAAAAAAAATCAATAAGCTATTAGTGTAGTATTTTTAATACTAAAAAAGAATATTTCTAAATAATATTAATTTAGAGGAGGATAATCCACAATCTCTTAAAATGCAGTGATATATCTTAGAAAAGAAGTAATCCACTCTTTTCAAAGAAAAATCAACTTGCAATAAATAAGAATATCAATCTAGAGGGGGGATAGTCCACACTCCTATACAATACAATAGTATCTTAAAGAGGGATAATCCACTCTCTATTATTAAATCAAAGCTTTGATATGATTATATAAATAATCTTGTCAAATTGTCACAGATGCAAGATAGCAGATTAGCAAAGATATATGGAAAAGATTGCAAAACTAAAATGATTTCCAAAACAAAGAACCAAATGGATAAGAACAAAAAACTAGATGATTAACAAGAACAAAGAACTAGATTAATATCAAGAAACAAGACAACACTTTAGATTGCTCTACGACTTATGTTGGCAAGACTGAGGTGCACCTCAGTCTTGCTTCTTATTTATATTACAAGGCCTATGTCCTATTGAACCTTCTAAGAATATCTTAGAAGATTTTAATAGACTAAGGCAAGTTCAAGAAGACTAAAGAAGATTTTAAAAGATTTTAGAAGCTTAAAGGAAATTCTAAAAGATTAAAGAAGGTTCTAGAAGATTCTAGAAGATTAAAAAAAATTCTAGAAGATTTTAGAAGACTAAATAAGATTCTAAAAGGTTCTAGAAGATTTTTAAAAACTATGGAAGATTCTAAAATACTATAGAAGGTTCTAAAAGACTACAAAAAGTTTCAAAATATGGTGATTTAAAGTATGTCTATGACAATATCCTTTTAATTTTAAAAAAATTCAACAAGAAGTATTGATTACTATTTGGTTTCATAAAGATTCTATAAAAAAAATTTACAATAGATTATTCTCTTCCTAAATTTAATAGAGTATGTCATGAAACCATCATGCATATTGAAATGATATCTTTGAGGATTAAACAAATCCATAAATAATATTGATTCTCTCATAGGCATTAATATTTTTTATTGTATTGTGAGATTTTTATAACTTTTGGTCATATTATAGCATCTTGGTAAAGTTGCTTACATGATAGAGCTTAATATCTAAATTAGTAGACATGATAAAAAAAAATTATTTTTTTATTTATTTTTTTAAGATTTGATAATTCTTATTAAAACTAAAAGACAACTTTAGATGTGAAGTCTTTAAGTTATTGATATAATCCAATCCAATCTTTGGATTTTAAAAATCTAGCTTTTCTTTTACTGTATTTATCTTATTATTTAAAAAATAATAGATTAATTAATCATAGAGTTTCTTATTATCAATTGTCAATTTGAAATCTTCTTTTATATTGTCCTATGATTTGAAATTCAAGTCAAAGGCTTTAAGAATATTTTTAATATAATATAAACTATTTTTATATAAAATAATTACTTTTATCAAGTCAATAAGTTCCTCAAAGCTTCTTCAAGTTTTATAATATTAAGACTATAATCTTACTACTGCTTGTATTATATGTGCTAAAAGACTTTTGCATAAGTGAGATTTTAGATATTCATCTATAAATTTTTATTTATTATTGCTCTAATTTTATAAACAATCTTTATTAATCTTATCTATATAGAGAAAAAGAAATAAAGATAAGAAAAGATTTTGTTGGCTATAATTACTCTATAAGCCACATCAAGTTTTATTGAACACTTATAGTTTAATTTTTTCTACATCTTGTCTAAAAGACTTAGTCTATATTTTATATGTGAATTGAAAGACCAAATGGAGTGCCTAAGTGTTTGCTAACTTTTTTTTGTAGATGCCTATATCCAACAAAATTGATTTCATTATTATAATTATTATATATTTTTGTATTTTTAATATACAACTAATTTGTTCCAACTCATTTTCAATCTAGAAACTTTATTGAAGGTGTTGAAAATTAGATAATATTGTCAATATTTTCTTCTTTTTACTTAATTATCAATGTGGAGTCATTTGGATATTAATTGATGATTTACTGATCTAAATATGATATTAGATTTTTGTCTTAAATGTGCTTGTTTTTAATAGTTTCTTAAATAATTAGATTAAATATTTTTTTTCACAATGATAAATATATAGGAGGCTAGGAAGTATCCTTGTTTCACCCCTCTTTGAATAGAATATTTTAGTTTGAACTCTATTTATACCTATTGTTACCTCAATATTTTAAAAAATAAGAATAATTTGAATAAATTATATATTTAAACTCTATTAAATTTTATTTTTAATTTTAGAAATAAAATTCTTATAATATCTTATCATAAGCTTTAAAAATATCTAATTTGAATAAAAAAAGAATTGATTAGAAAATTTGACCTAATATATGATTTCTTGTATTACCAATATATTGTCTAAAATAAATCTTAAGAAATATAGGATAATTTCTCTATTAGAAATATTTTTAGTTGTATTTATAAGAATTTTTTATATATTTTATATATTATACTTAATAATTTAATGGATTTTTAATTTTTCAAGTTTTTTTTACTATCTTTTATAAATAAAAATAATATTTCTTTTAATAATATTTTATAAAAATTATCCTTTAGCTAAAGAAGTATTGATAAATTTTAGATAATTTTTTACTATTTCATCCCAAAATGGTTTAAATTATTTTATATTAATTCTATTTAATTCTTAAATTATTTTTAAAGCCATTTTATTTACATATTTATATATAATATCTTATAATTTCTTTAATATCATAGATTTGGTTAACTTATTATTTATTTATTGGTTAATTTGTTCTATATAGCTCTAAATATAAAATATAATTATTCTTAATCTTGATAAATTTTACTTTGTTTTTTGTACAAGAAAAAATAAAAATCATGACAAATATTTATTAATTTTTTTGTTCAAATTTCTTTTCTTAATAATATTTTAAAGAAGAGATAATAAAACTTGCGTTATATTGTCTAATTGTTGTAAGAACTTTCTTTGAGTACATATCACTAATAAACTACCATCTAATACATGTTCTAATTCTACAACCATCTTGTCTCTACTCTTCAAGTTTTATGAAATTAATTTGAAATTATTTAAGAGTTTGTTAGGCCTCTAAATTTTGCTAATTGTATTAAATTTTATAATGGATCTCCATTAAATTTGATTTAATTCTTAATTATTGATCTTAAATTACTTTATTTTTTTTAAAAAAAAATTTAAATCTTTAAAAAAATCTTAAACTTATTTTAAAAAGATCCTCCAAACCTTTTTCTTGACCAAATGAAATGAACTTATCTAATTGCCTATAGATCCTTAAAGTAAGAAGAATTTATTTTGAAATAATATGTCTTTAGAAGAAAGTTTTGAGGAAGATTTGAAAATTCCATTAGTGAGTAGTTTAATTAAGCTAAGTCTATATATATTCTATCTTCTAAAATTTGATGCCATAAGAAAATTTTATTGTTTACATAGAATATATCTAGTCTTGTAAGAATCTAAATCCCTTACTTTTTATTGTTTTAAGAAAATCTCAAAATTCTGCCCATATTAAAAAATCCTCAATTATAAGGTGGGATTTAAAGAAACTCTAATTGTTATCTTATCTCATGCTAAAATATTTTTATAAAATAAAGATTTATTTATAAAAGATTCTATCATATTTTTAACACTTCCAAAAATCCAAGAATGTCCACTAGAGATTACTTCTATCAAATCTAACTACAAATGGCTTGTCTCTTAATATTTATTCAAAGCATAAATATTAACAATTCTTAAATTCTTATATGTGACATCTTTGAATCTTATCCATATATTTATAAATGAACCCATATTATTTAGTTGGTGATTAAATATAGAGAAATAAAAATACATATATTACCTATCTCAACATTGTTATGGTCCAAAATATATTTTAGTATTAGATTTTATTCAAATAATAGAATAAATTGTATTAACTATGTATTATAATTTAGGTATATTTTATATATTTTATATAGTTTTTTATGATTTTATTATAGGTCTCAAAGATTTCAAATAATATGTTTGTTTCTAAATCTAAGATATGATTTTGTTTGGCACTTCCAAGTGCTATCACTTGTTACTTTGCTACTTTTGAATTGGATGGATGATTTTTGTCATCCATTCTTTGGATGGTTATTTTTAGTTTTTGAGTATCATTTTATAATACTAGTCTTCTTATATTTCTAATTCTAATTCTTCTTTTGTGATTTTTTAATTTATTATTTCAACAATAAACTACTATTATAAATTCTTTTGTCTTTGTAGCTGTGACACTCTTATTAATGTCTTTTTAAGTTTATTGTGGTGTTTTTGAGATACTATATTTTTACTTATGTAAGGTATTATATTGTATATGCCTTTAGATTTAAAATATGAGAATATCTCTTTATTTTTATTTAGCAAATATGAAAAAATTACAATCTTTTACTTTATAATTTGTAATTAAGTAGAACCAACATTAGATGGATAAATTATTCTAGCCAATAAGAAGTAATTTTTGATTTTACATATAGAATTAGTAATCAAGACTTCTAATTTCTATCCATTATCAAATGAGAGGATTGTGCAAAAGCTTTGATCAAGACTACTATTTTTTTTTAAACTTATTTCTAAGATTTTTTTCAAGTAAGTTATTACCTATGGTGTAATTTTTAAAAATTCTTCAAATAGTTCTTTTAGTGCATTAATGCAGGAATCTGAATAATTTCCATGTTTTATAATGTATTTAAATTTTATAATAAATTAAGATCAAAGTTAAGATCAATATTAAGGCCCAAAGGGTAGAAAGTACTAATATCTAATTGAGTTTTGTTAAGAGGTTATATTAAGATTTTTTACATTATACCATTGTAATTGCAAATTTTTCCAATACATTCAATTAGAAAGTAAATTTCTTGATTAGAAAGTAAATTTCTTGATTAGAAAGTAAATTTTTTGATCAAAAATTTATTTCTAATAAAAAAAAATAGCTATAACTATTTGCTTCTCCAAGAATTATGTTTTTTTCTATATTAAATTATTATCCACCTTGATAACACAAGCCTTTCTTTTTATAAGAAATTCTAAATAACTTCTAATATAACTAGATAGTAAGTTTTTATCTAAAAATATTGTGTTAGGTGCAAACAATAAAGTTGGTTGTGAGCACTAAGAACTATCATTAGACCTTACTTATCTTTGAGATTCAATTGAAAGTTTTACATTATTATAGAGAGTTTTACATTCTATTATAGATAGCTTTATCTTGATTCATCTCCTTTTTATTTCCACTCATACTTTCCTATAGCCATGAAGCATACAAATTAATAATATTTACTTGAAAAAATCCTAAAAAATTACTATCATTTAATGTTGATTTAATTTAATTTTTAAACTTCAAGCTATTGTTTTTAATATAAATGCTTAAAATATTTTAAATTATCCTATGGTTTTGGCCTACAATACTCAAACTTCCTAAATTCTAAGGCTTCTTAATGCATCTTCAATTGTGTCTTGCTATATATTTGTTCTTCACTACTCTAAATAATATAGACCCTCAATTATCTACACTCTCAAGTAAAAAGTAATAACAAATACAATAGATCATCTAATTGACTAATTGTTACTTCAAATGATTTTGATAGTAATGGCTTGATGATTAAAAAGATAATTAGAATTTTAATAAAAAATTATAATTTATATTTTAATAAATATTATTTTATATAATATTTATAAATATTTCATATTTTATTTAAAATAGGGTTTTTATTAATAAACATTTATCTATACATAATAAAATAAAAAATATTAGCGATTATCTACAAAGAGTATCAAAAAAATCTAATAATTACAAGAAAATTTTATAATAAGCTTTTTTAAAATATATTTTTTATACAATGTTTACATCCAATTAAAATTTATTTGATCAATTTTTCTATAAATTTAGAAATCAAGCAATAATATAGAATATCATATTAGAAATGATTTATCTAATTTATAGTCACATAGATTTTTTTTAAAATTGATTAGCATTAACTAGATTAAAAATTAAAAAGAACATTGAAGTTAGATGCTAATCACACTATTATATTGCACTATAGGTATTTAAAATCACATTTGATCAAAGGCTTGTACACAAAACAAATTTTGTTGAGCATTAGTCATAAAATTCAACTTTGCTATATAAATTTAGTAACACATGCACTGTTTCTTTTGAGTGAATTTCAAAAGTGGAACATGATACTCATTTTCAACATTACTGTTAAAGTAATATGTACAAATTTCATTCATTCATTTTATTTCACTACCATATATGTCACCATTGCCACAAAGACTTGCAATGTTTCACAAGGTGGGTGACTAGTGGTACAACTATTAACAGCATATGAACATTTATTCTATGAGTTTAACACTGTTGCACTATTGTGAGTAAGTGCTTCACCACAATACAGTAGGATAAGTTCGAAACATTCAACAGATTTGTTGCTTAAGCCAAATACAAGCAGTGCGGCTTCAAATTAGACCACGATTGATAAGTACATACTACGGCGTACATGCCATAGTTTAGCTTTTGAAAGCACTTAAGATTTTTGGAGTTTAGCTACCTAACACATAAACCTACATACACAATGGAGTTTGTACATACATCCGTAACGTGTAGGCATGTCCCCACCGGGTCACTTAATTGACCTGAACCAAAGTCATAAAGTGGACAACTTAAGATTTGGACGCTTAGAATATTTCGGGGATACTGCAGCGGATTGACACTTCGATTGCACGTCTCTGCAGAAATTGACCCAACAAAAGCGTAACCGAAACTTTGATAGATTCAACCAAGGGTATGAGAATCAAGATAGTACACAGCAGAGAACTGCAATATGGACCATAAAAAACCATTACAAGATGATTTGAAAACCACAGCTCCCGATTCAGATTGAAGTTAAATGACAATCCAGCTAGTGGTACAATACATTACAAACTTTGACTCCTACAAATCAAGGGAAGAGCATGGTAACAAACGTAGCTTGCAATTATTCTTCTTGCTGCTGGTTGTAACAGGCAATTCTTGCCGTCAATTATGCATCTCCTTGAGAATGATATCCAAGCAGTCATGTTCAACATGTTCCACCGAGTCAAGTAATCCATTCCATACTCTTTGCCCGGCATAAACTACATCACCCCCCCCAACCCTCAGCAGTGGATTGCGAGAGTGAAATTTTGCTTTATATTCTTCACCTGTTGCACCCCAGAGAGATATTGTATGGGCGACCAGAAGGAATTCTTCGTCGTTTCAATCTAAGCTTCATATATGGCACTCGCTTCCAATCAAAAAAATAGTACACAAGCGATGAACACTAGTGATACAGGGTCTTCCTTGCAAACGAGATTCCTAAAACTCGGCAATGGAGATGCAAAGACATCAAAACTGAGTCTACAGATGGTACTATACCTCCTTATAGACAGCCGTTACCCTCTCCAGCAGCCTCCGAGATATTCGTGCTCAGAAGACAATGCTAAAAAACTATATTCTTTTCCAACAATTTCCGATGAAACGTTAGGTGTCAACTCTGCTGCTCAACTCTTAAAGGGGAAGACATTTTCTATCATGTGATTCGTAGTCACCCACTCCGCGAGATGGCGCCGAAGACCTCACTTCGGACTGACAGAGGAGGGAGGATTCGCAAACTAAGCCGAAAAAGAAGTCGGTATCGATTGAGCACCATCTGGGTGGTGACTGAAATAAGCAAGATGAAAGATATCTGGCAGAAGCTGACCACTACCTCCAAACCAAGGGAGGAATCAGCTCCGAGGAGATAAGCAGATGACAGTCATCATATAGATGAGATATCGATATAATACACTTACACCATCCACACAACCCACCCCATTCTTCTCTCACGGAGCTGCAATTCAATCACCGCTTTCCGCCGCAGACAAGCATCCTGCCTTGCGAAATGCGAGGTTGCAATCGAGTCCTCTCAAACAAGAACTCGTCAACGTTCACGACACCTTCATCTTTTCCTCGCTCCCGATTAGAACTCCTCCCCCATTCCACTGACTTCTGAGCCCATGCACTCTTCCATTCTCGAAAGTCGCATACTGCTTTCTCAATGCGCTCCTTCCTTCCGAGATCGACTTCCGGTTCCCAATCCAACCAAGGCAACAGCATGCCCTCATCATCAAGGGGTTTAATCTCCTTCTTCCTTACCGACACTACCTCTTGACTATCCGAGCTCTGTCTCCTCGAAGATGGTCTGGGATCGTCACACACCGTCGTCTCGCCGTCACTCACCCTGCCACTACTCACGGATATGTCGTCTACATCTATAACATTTGCATCGAAGTTTGCAATGATCGCGCACTCCTCAAAGTACCGTGCCGCTTCCTCATCTAGGGATTGTCTAATAAAGTCCGACTCATCCATGTCCTCCATCGGATATCGGTGATGGTGCTGGGGCTTCAAATCCTCCAACGGAATAGGGACCTGCTGCTGTAGTTCGTCCGTTTCCACATCCAGAGAGTCTACAGACCCACCTTTGATGTCCTTCACAGCATTCACCAGATGAAGACATCTTTGTTCCTCGGTGGCATACTGTGACCAAAGTTCCGAAACTTTCCTCTCTGATACCTCCAACTTGGCTTCTATAACTTTCCGCAGACTCTCCTCCTTCACATTCTCCAGCTCGTTCCTCGCATCTGACACAGCTTTCCGAAGCTCTTCACATCTCGCATTGTACAAAGCCATGAAGTCTACGTTTCCAGGCGCAGGAGCCTCTCTCGAAGTGCCAAGCACTTTCAACTTTACAGGCCCTACGGGTGATACAGCATCCACAGGAGCATCCGTAGGCGCAGATACATCATACAGGCAATTGTAACACAGGGTATGAACTTTCGTTTGCGTGTGAACCTCTTGTATAGTCTTCTCCTCAATCCTCCCCTCCACTTGAACGTCTCCACCGATTTTTCCAACAATGCGAAGGTGATGATCCTCCACACTTGCGGGTTTGGGTTTCTGATAGTAAACTGGTGTAGATGAGTCTGAGAGCTCCAAATTTGCCAATGACCTTCGCACCTCCATTTGCGTGCTCGGAGTTCTTCGTGACACTCTGTCTCGCAATCCAATGGGGTTCCTCCTTGCAGATCTTGACGACTGAACGCTCTCGTTATCGGAGCTATCCCGGTGAGTGCTAATACTTCCGCTCCTATCCGCTCTCCGCATGTACCGTGGCTCTACCTCGCTCTCAGAGTCGCTCGCAAGAGTCCTGACCGAACCTCTCTCAGAATCGCTTGGGACCATCCGAGACGATCCCCTTAACCCAATTCCACTCTGACGGGTCGGAATGAGCGAAGAATCGGAGGCACCAGGAGAGCCGGGAAGAAATGGTGAATAAGGCACGTCGGTAGTGGCGGCATTAGTTCTTCTGCGCACGCGCTCCCCAGCCCTGACGATGCTGCTCCTCTGGGGAGAGGTGGCATGGGAGCGACGTCCTACAGAAGGCTCTCGTCGACTTGATGGACTGGCGGGGCGAGATTGAGTGCTTGGAGGAGTGACTTGGGTCAGACGAGCAGCCCGAGTTGGACTCGGACCCCGTGACACACCTCTACGTCCACGAGTGGGACTTGGATTTCGCGAGGGCGAGCGTCTCCTGGCTTTCACAGGGCTCACAACTCTCGATACGGCCCGGCGCGTGGGGCTTGGAGCTTTGGATACGGCGCGGCGAGTTGGACTTGGATTGCGCGACACTCCGCGACGACCACGAGTAGGACTGGGAGCTTTGGACGTCGAGCGTCTGCGAGTTGGACTGGGAGCTTTGGACGTCGCGCGTCTGCGAGTTGGACTGGGGGCCTTGGACACCGAACGTCTGCGAGTTGGACTAGGGGCCTTGGACACCGCACGTCTGCGAGTTGGACTGGGAGCCTTCGACACCGAACGTCTGCGCGTGGGACTAGGAGCTTTGGACGTCGAACGACGACGTGTAGGACTTGGAGCTTTAGACGTTGAGCGGCGAGTTGGACTAGGGTTACGCGACGTCGAGCGGCGCGTTGGAGAGACATTGCGCGACACGGACCGTCTCGTAGGGCTCGTGTTCAGAGAAGAGTATGGCTCAATCTCTACCCCCCGTATGTCCCACTGTCGACGGGTCGTGGATTTAAATGCCGCAACAGCCATCGTTGCAAGGGCAGACTCTCTCCTATTACTTCACCAATAGACTCTCCCCCAATTCTACACCTCCTCCTCAAAGCTCCACTGCAAACTGCAACACCTGGACAAGCAGCCCCAAGCCCTAAAACGCATTCAACTCAAAATCCCCCATGTCCTCTACTCTATCAACTCCCACACACATTCGACGCCCTTCACAACCTCCTGCAACACATGCCCAACGAATCTGATACTCTGGTGCTCCAGTACTCGAACACTCTTTCCATAAGCTCCCAGTTGCAATCTCCAACACTCAAAACGTAAAACCTACCTCCGAAACAAGATGCACGGCATCCGCAGAACAGGGGGGCAACGATAATCCGTCATCCACAATCTGGCTAATAACAAGTGAGCCACAAATCCTACAAATGACTCCAACCATAGACTCCGGACACGCAGGTTAAGGAACCAAAGAACAGTAAACGATCCCGCAAAGCCAAATGTTTGATACCTGTCCGGTAATAAACTTTACCTCCTTTGTCCCTCCCAGCCCCTCCTCTCCCGTCACATGTCAAATCCCGATATCGACCAAATATTTACGTCCCGTTGTGGCCAAGTATCCGCCGCTCGCTCAGCGTGACCTTTCTTACTGTTCTAATTCTGCTTCACAATCCAGCGTTTGACTGATCTCATAATCAATGTGATTCGAACCATGTGACTGGCTCCGTGATGCGCATGATGAATCACTTTGAGGAGGGTTTGCTTGGCTCACCTCATCGAATGGATCAACGCAGCTGCAGCACCATTGGTGGCACCCAATGCAAGTTCAGAGATGATTTGACGCCGTCCAACTCTTAACGACATTCTGCCTAACTTCAGCTTCTCGGTTAATCCGTCGATTCTCCAGCTTTTTGTTTATTTTTGTTACCTGCAACAGGATAGTGCGATCCTCAACTGTAACAGCTGTCAGGTTGACGACCGGCTGTGATCACCAGCTCCACGGTTGGTGCATTTGAAACATTATCGTCAGCATAGGGTTTGAAACATTTGTCAGGCCTTCCATGATTGGCAGCTTCTTAGCACAAATTTGGTTTTGTCCAGATCTCGGGCGACCGAAGGTGATGACTCAGGATCCGCTTGTGGCCCAGTTACATTTAGACCCCGCGAATATGAGAATTCCTCAGCTCACCCAGTCGACAAAAAGAAATAAAAAACTCGTAGACCAATAATAGTTACTGATTGCGAAAGAAAACAGCATGTAATGGAACAACTATATGCATTTGCATCGATTTAATGAGGATGAAATACACCCTCTTTCCACAGATTTAGGCTTCAACTCGATGTTTACTTTTTCTTGACAAGTGTTCGATATTTTCGAACACTATCACTTGAACACCTGTCCAAGTGCGAACACTCCGTAAAAGTTAGGTTATAGGGTTCTTCTAATAGATTACATTAAAAGACTTCGACCCGTATTTAATTCACGAGATTAAGTGCTTCGGAGGGTAGGGAGGGTCGCGAGGGCCACGACGGAAGGGATGAACCATGACCCACTGCCCACTCAACGAAGATCCAAAGTACAAAGCATCGCATCCACCCCGCAACAACGCGACCGAAACGCGAAACCGTCGACCCAAGCCATTGCGCCTCCAAGCACCGCATTTTCAAATCTCACCCAAGTTTTTCTGGTGTCACTTAATTCACATGCGCTTGCCCTAGTTGCAAATTGGGCAGAATATCTGCAAGGAAAAGGCTCGCATGCTTGGAGTATTAGCGTGGACGCGACGCTTTTCGAAGCGGATCGAAGGTAAAAGCCAATCCTCACGACAGCGGCTTTCGAGGCGTTGCCTCGCGGCTGCGGCGGGAGGGGGAGTAAGACAAGCGATCGCGGGTGGGGTCTACCCGGGCGAGCCTTGGACACACCCGGGTGGTATTAAATGCGAGGTGGTATTAAATGCCGGATGGAGGGAAAGGGGGCGGGGGATTGGGGGCCTCGGACCGGCATGAAGATTGCCTTCTGTCCACTTTGGAATGCGAATCTGGCACTGCGGATGTGGACTCTCCTCAAGCACTCACCGATGGCGACTCCCTCTCCACCCCTTTTGCTCTCGCCCACATCCCTCGCCTCCTCCCTCTTTTGCATTGTATAATGATGCTGTTTGTTTTCTTACTTCCCTCGTGGTGCATGATTCTACCTCTTGTTTGAGTGTGCTTACGTGGAGTTTGACTCCTTGGATATTGGTTCCAGTGTTCTTTGCCTCTCACTGAACTGCTTTGTTGTTTGATGTGTGAGTTTCTTTTCTTTTGACATAAATGGAGAAAATCCATTATTTTTATTAAATAGCCAAAAGGGTACATTTTTGCACAAATTCTTAATATCCCAAAGGTGACAAAATTTTGAGTAGTTTGGAGAGTCATATTTATAAGTTAATCAATTATAATAAATTTGATAAGAGGTGGATTATTTTTTCCATTATTCTAGAGGGCTATCTTAATGGATAATTATCTTTATAGATTCATACTTTAGTACCCATCTACAATCTATTCCACCAAGATAGGAAGTTCTTACTAAGATTTTTGATTTTTGATTTTTTTAAATTTTTTCATTAGATGTACTTCTACATAATTCTACCAAAATTAATTAAATATGTTTAAATCAATCTTCTAATAAACTTAAAATTTTCTAAGCATTAATTGCAATACTTTTGTTTATAGCCACCATAACAACATGATTTTTTTTTTAAAATTAATTATTATTTAAATGATAGATTACTTTGATAAAATTGGCTATTTTTTAAGCAAAATATTATTTAATTTAATTATAATTAGATTTCCACCATCTAATTTTAAATTTAAAAATTATCTACATAACTTTACATTGTAAGAAATTAGTTTAATTCTCTTATTTCATCTCTAAAGAATAATTATTTTGTAAAGCCATAATATAATTTTAGAACTTATGGATTTTTGACAAATGTTTTCAATATAAAAGATACCATTATAATTATTTATGTAATATTATCTATATAAAAAAAATAATGGTTTAAGGGATTATAATTGATTTGATGGTCCTTTGTACTAATGCAAAACTAAACATTGGTTGTCAATTTTGTCTAAGTGAACACTTTTTGGTTGAAATTAAATCACATGGAAATCAATATTTGGTGTTAGAATATTGGTTTGAAATTAAAAAATAATACTTAAAATATCATTATATATATACTAGAATAGTCCAAATCAATCTTTATTTTTTATAATTAAAGACTTACTTTAAGTATATTGTGCTACCTTGATTGAAATAAATTGAAGAATTAAATCTAAATATTATAATTCTTAATTTCTAATTTTTTTTAAACCTCAATAAAATCTACATGGATTTTTATTTATTTTTTTATTTATTTTTTTTCTAACCACTATATCATTAATATACTATATTCTACATTTGCATAAGATTGTCACTTTAGTAAATGAGATGTGTTTTCTAATTAGTAGACAACCTTTGTTCTATTATAAATATGTGTTTTACATTAAATAAAATAATTGAGAAGATTGAGTATGTTTATATTTTACCATTTTCTTTTAGACTTTATAATTTCTAAACTAATATTAGAATTTGTCTCCTATTTATAATAAGGACAAATTTTTATATAAAAATAGACCACAAAAATCCTTTTATGTGGCTTTGTGTAATTGAATCAATATCAAAAAAATAATTAAACTTTAGATTTACTTGATTCTAAAGACATTATAATCTACATGATTAAGAATATGGCTAAGACATCTTCAGAATTTTTAATTTCTAAACCTTTTATTTTATTTTTATTATATTTTTGTTAATTTTAAACAAAGTTAATGAGTCACTTCAGATCTTGCTACAATTAATCAATTTATCTACAAAAACTTCTTTACTAATGCTTTAATCTTTTTTAATCATTAGTTGATTTTGTCTAGAGGAGTAAAAAAAATAAAGTGAATATAACATAATTAACAATAATGGTCCTTCTAGAAATATTTATTTATTTATAAATATTTATTATAATTTTTAGAATTATTTTCTATTTAAAGTCTTATTCAATATTTCAAATTATAAATTCTTATAGTATTTTGATAGCTTTTCAAAACTTTAATGATTAATAAATTGAGTCTATGAGTTAATTCTAAACAATTATGGATATAAGATAGTTTCTTATTTTAGTAATAAAAAAAATTTATTAAAAGATTATTTATAAATCAAAATTATATAATTGATTTTTTAGAAATATAATAATATATTATATATAAACAATTTTATAGCATGTATTCATGTTGCATCTTATTTAGAAATTTTCATGTATTACCAAACTATTAAAAGCTATTATCAAGGACACAAACTAAAACAGATGCATAAGTTAGTAAAAACTATGTTAAAAGAAAATAACAAGATAGAAATAAAGAAGTATGTATATTCAAGAAGAAATTGGAATGGCTATTGTCAAAGACTAAAAAATACATGAGACTCTTGAACTAGACTAGAAGCAAGAAAGGAATTGACAAGAGTGAAGAAAACTTCATTCTTATCTCTATATATACTATTTATCTAAAAATTACGTGGTGGCATTCTATAGGACCTCCAACACATGTTTAATTTGCAAGACACATGTCAAACTTGTAAGACAAGTTTCCTATATGTGCACCACATATTTAACTTGTTCCACAAGCTACCAACATGTGTAATACATGGCTAGCTTATTGGCTAAGTTTTTAACCTACCAATCACCTATAAACATGTATAAAAGTGATTTTGTGTTTATGAAGCTTTTAAGAAGCTTCTCTATAAAATATTATCAAATTAACTTATTTTATCTACTTCTATCAATCTATATTAACTAAGTAATTATTGAAATAAATCTTATGTCCGTGACATTATCCCCCTTTTTAAGGACAAGTTCCACAAGGAGCGATAATTACATATTAAAGAAGTTTAGGATATGTCAAATTGTGCTTGCTACATATTTTGATCTTTGTTCTCTTCAAAGATAGTTGATAGGTCCTTTCAGCCATCGATAGTGTCCCATATCAAGGCGAGAGGATCACCCTGTTATTTGATTATTATTGAGGCTTTCATAATTTTGTTCAAAGAAAACATTCAGAACACCATTAAGAATAGTTCTTACCTTTAAAAGTATCACCAAATATCGAGAGTCTCTTCTAAGGTCATGATACCAAACACATTGTATTTCACCATCAATCCGAAGAAGAATATATTGTTCTTAATGGTCTTTATTTCTATTCCGTCATCTTGAAGATTGTGATAGTCATAATGCCTCGTCTGGTAAATCAGTAAATAATGATTCTTGAGCTGAATTTACTGATTATTGATCTTCTATCTCTTTAATACAAACAAATTGAAAGAAATAGTAAACAATGATAATGGATCTTCATAGATTTTGGTAAGTATAATCAATAAGCAACTGGATTGATTTTTCCACAAATTGAAAAAAAATCCAAGCCTACAATAATCTAGCTTGTCACAAATGCAAATAGTCTTGATATTACAATGAAGTAATCATATCTTATCGCCCACGTAGAATCGAGGTTGTTTCTTGCGATAACATTTGCATTGATTTTTTGTCATTTTTGAGCTTTTTTTAATTGTACGTTCATTGTTACATGTAGCTTTGACAACTGATTTGCTAAATCTTTTGCCATAGGATTATTAGCTTTTGAAAAGTCAAAAGCATCAAGTTGTGGATGATAGCCATAATTTGCAAAGAATGGAGTTTGTTGAGTAGACAAATGTACCAAATTATTATAAACAAACTCTGCTAATGGTAAAAGAATTGCCCAGTCATCTTAATGATAATTGATGGTACATTTTAAATATTGCTCCAAAACTTGATTTACTCGTTGTGTTTGTCCATTAATTTGAGGGTGGAAAGTTGAAAATAGTTTTTTATTCACCTTCAATATTTCGAAAAGAATCTTCCAAAATCTTGATACAAATTGTATTCTTCTATCTGATATAATATCCTTTGATAATCCATGATAGCGATAGATATTATCAAAAAAGAGTTTAGTTGTTTCTTCACCTATAATAGATTTTGTTTACAGTACAAAATATGCCATCTTGGTAAAATAATCTACAATCATGAATATAAAGCTATATGAATTTGATTTTGGAAGATCCGTGATAAAATCCATAAAAATAGAAAAGCAAGATTCTCTAAATATGGATAATAGTTGAAGAAGTCCATAAGATCGGTGACAAGGAGTTTTTGATCTTTAACAAATGTCACACAACTGTACAAATTCTTTAACAGCCTTCCACATCTAAAGCCACCAAAAATCTCTCGATATTAGCTCTAAAGTCTTATTATATCTAAAATATCTTGTTGCAAGAAGGTTGTGACGAGCTTCTAAAGTACATAGTCATGCTATGCCTTTTGGAATATATAAGCGACCTTCGAAATAGAATAGATCATTCTTGACCTCAAACTTAGAAGTATCATAAGACTTAGATGAATTATTTTTAATCTCATGGACAAGAGGGTTTAAAGACATACTTGATTGGATTTGCTTAATAAAAATTGAATCAATAGTCAATATTGATTTCATTGCTCAAAGATGAAATTGCTTTGTCTTCAAGAAGATTGTTCTTTATTGATCAAAAGCTGAATCTTTTTCTTTTGATATAAGATAAGAATGTCTAGAAAGGGCATCACACAGACCTTGTTGTTTTCTTGGCCGATAGGTGATAATAAACTCAAATCTTAATAAAGACATGCTCCAACGAGCTTAATGACAATTCAACATACATGCTGGCATGAAATATTTGATGTTCTTGTGATTCATATATATAATGTTGTGATAGAGAGAATTTGCCTCAAGAAAGTATTAGGCTTCTAACTGCCACTAATTACTCAATCAAGATTCAAGTATAATAAACCCTCCAAATTTATATAAAAGATTTTTTCATAGGGCTATTATATCCAATATATAAGTCTTATTTCATCAAACCATTCAAAACATAAGAAATACTCTAAAACCCTCTTTCTCCCATAGAGAGGGAATTTTTTCTAAACTTCAATCATCTATAATTTTTAATCCAACTATCAAAATCCATTCAAAATTTATATGAAGTATTAATATGTTCTTTACAGCTACCACCACAAATTTTAACTATTAATTCATTATCGATCTTTGGATATCGCCAAAATCCTAGCAGTAGCTTCAAATCCTTATTTACAAACATCCGTGTACTAAATTCTTCATATCTCACAATCTAAAAAGTCTAAATGTTATAAAAATTTGATGTATAGCTTTTTAATATAAAGATTTATTCTTTTAAAAAAATTGAGATAAAAATTTGTCCAAAAGCTTAAGATATGATAAATCCCATCACTATCAACAACATGGCCTATTTACTGCCTTGGAATTCGATCTACTATCTTTGACTCCCAATATTTCCTTTTGTAGAACTCTAGTTGTAATAATTCTTCCTCATCAAATGTAGATCTTAAAACCACCTCTTCAACCGTAGCTCTCGATCTCCAATAGCTCTTGTATAATTCTTTCAAACCTCAAAAGAATGACAATAGGTGCAATTTATATATCTTAACTTCAAGCGCCTACTATTCTATCATAAAAACTTCAAATCTCTCAATTTTTATACCAAAATTGTAGTCGAAAAAATAAGCTTTCTAATTCTAATCTTTGATTTTCAAATGGCTTCTTTGAAGTCACCAAAATCCTTATTTTTGTTGCAGGCACCCTCCTCAAAGCCTATTGGACATGACCATTCATCAATAGGAATGAAGACCTTCACCTCTTATCTTCATTCATTCATTCTTCATCTTCATCCTTCCAAATAAGCCTCTTAGTAGTTTAATTGTTCATCTTTAGGCCCCAACCTTCTCTCAAGGCTTCATACTAAATATTTAGGTTCTATATAATTTAAACTCCATGACTAAACTAAGTAAAAATCTAAAATAAAATTTCTTATATTAATTCCTTTTAATTTACTTTACTGACCATTATAACATATATTTAAACCTATAAATATATTATGCATTTTGAGTGGATTTTACATATTGTAAGCAATTACAATATGACAACGGTGTTATATTGTGACACGATTATATGGTGAAACTATGACTAAAAATGATTTTTTCATAAATACTCTATTATCTTAGTTCAACAAGAATTCAATATATTTTAATAAGATTTTTATGAAATCCTCTTAGTTTATTTTTTTCACTTAATAGCTAATAGATAAGAATTAGTTAGTAATTTTATCTTCTAGGCTGTAGTAATTCTTTTATTGTCTTAGAAAGGCCATAAAATAATAAAAATATGATAAAAAATTTGATATTGTCTAGATTATTGAGTGTGCTAAGTGTGCACAAAAGTTTGTGTTAATTTAATAATGCAATCAAGAGATATTTGGACTTTGATAAAAAAAGGTTGTTGGAAGTTGACAATTTAGGGTTGAGTAGGATTTCTATGACAACTAAAGATCTATCAATTGGATCAATGTAAATTTTGGCATGGTAATAGAAGACTTAGAGATCAAGCTACATATCAAGTTTGAGCTGAAGTTAACAGTTGAAGAAAGAGAAATCCCCACTAGAATTTTTGCATCAATTTTTGAGTTGTCGGCTGAGTGTCATTAGTGCGGTTTTTGGATATTTTCTCACAATGTGTAAGTTGGATTGGGTTGGATTTTTCTAAGCATGTAAAAGGCTTATACTGACATTTGTGTGCAAAATTTCACACTAAGTAGACAATTGGATTAAAAGATATAATTTATCAAAGCTCACTAATTAGGATTAGGGCTTACAAAGAAAAATAAAAATTGCTTAATTATAAAAGAAACAAGGCAGTTAGAGTATATGTATGGTTGATGTTACTAAGAGGAGCATTTTTAAACACTTTTTAATTGAACTTTGAATTATATTCTTCATATATGGATGAAATCTATTAGAGTTTCTTGATTATTTGCAAACACAACTTTACCTTCCACAGCTAGGTACCTGGTGCATTCCCGAACAAGACAATACGTAATAGGACAATAGTGACTAGACTAGAAGTGCCTTCCAAATAGAGATGCTATTCTTGAAAAGAATCCACAACTACAAGTTCTTTATCATGGATTTTGTAGTTGATTTCTACTACTGAAATTTTTTTGGAATAAAAAGCTACTAGGTGGAATTTGTCATCTCCTCCCATTTATAATAATATTGCATCCAAAGCAAAGTCTGATGCGTTTGTTTTTATAAAAAATATCTTGAAAAAATCAATACGATACAAGATTAGTACAAAACTAAAAGTTTACTTCAAAGCCTCAAACGATGCTTCTGCTTCTTTGCTCCACTCAAGTTTGTCTTTACAAGTTAAACTTATAAGTGACAAATCTCAAAAAATATTGTACATCTCGTATTATTTTTAGAATCTTCTAATCCATGATTCTTTGGACTTTTTTTGGATCTATTTTGGCACTATCATTTGAATTGATATATTTTAAGAAGTTAACTTCAGTAGTATAGAGTACACATTTTTTTATCTTAGAATATAACCATGTATCTCTAAGTTTTTATAATACATAATAAAAATGAAGTTCATATTCTTTTATATTCTTAAAATAGATCAGAATGTCATTTAAATAATAGATTGTATTTGTAAGTCTGAAAGGCATGACATTATATTCAAAATGGCCATATCTTGTTTGAAATGCAGTCTTCTATTTATCACCTTCTTTGATATGCACTAAATTGTATGCTTCTCTTAGATCTATTTTTATATAGATCTTAGCTTGATTTAGTTGATTAAAAAGTTTAGATATCAAAGACAGAGGGTATCTATTCTTGATGGTAATCTTGTTGAATCCTCAATAATCTATATACATCTATAGTGACCCATCTTTTTTTTTTTTAGAAATAAGATAGGAGCATCTATTAGAAATTTTGAATGGCGTATGAAATTCTTGGCCAAGTTCTCATCAATGTATTTCTTAAGTTCAGCCAATTCATTCTAGGATAGATTATAGATTGGTTCAAATAGAGGCTAAGTCCTTTTTTTGAAATCAATTGAATAATCATATGGACGATGCTTCAAAAGAATATTTATATTTTTTTCAAAAACATCTTGATAATCTTGATATTGGCTTGAAATGCCACTTGAAATCCTTCCACCATCAGAAATAAATATAATATAAATAGCAAAAGACGATCCTTCTTTTGTTTCATTCATAAAAGCTTTTGTGTCTATAAGTACGAGTTTTATTATATTATGCTTATGGTTTGTTACTTGATTTACAAAACTTTTATTAATGCTTTGAGAAAAATCAAGTCTACGAGAAATCTAATCTATTTGAGGATTATACTTTTCTTGCCATAATAAACCTGAAATGATTGGATTAAAGGAAGGCTTAATTATATTAAAGATTATATAATTATTATGACTATTTATTGTTACATTTATAGGAAGGATTTCATGAATAACATCTCCAATAGATAATGGGTGACCATCTATGACTTCTACATGTACGGGTTTAGTTTTTTGTATTAAAGATATTTTATAATTTTTAATAAGTTTTTTATCTAAAAAACATGCTGAGGCTCTTGAATCTAATAAGGCAGAGATTTTGTGATTTTTAGGTCCCAAATAGACATCTATTATAAAACAAGTAGAAGGTTTTGAAAAAAAGATAGGACCTTTACTAGAAATTGTACAAGATTCTAGCTACACGATCTCTATTGTAGTTGGACAAATTTATTTTCCAACATATTGTCTTCTTTGATAGCTGTACTCCTTATTTTGTAGTTGTATTGTTTCTTTGAACAATACTGAGCAGTGTGCTTAGATTCTGCATAATATAAACACAATCCTTCTTGACGACGATGAATCTTTTCTTATTCAGTAAGAGGTTTAAAATGTATATCGTCGATTTGCATATCTTCTACACTTGAATATATGTATTGAGAAGAAATTGATGTTGCCATTGTATTATAGTAACATTGAGGTTCCCTTATGTGACTCTCAAATCAAAATTCAAAAAGTCGATTGTTATACTTCACAACAAAATCAATTATTTGATTAAATATCTGAGGATTGGATAAGTTGAGTATCAATTTCTTTACCTGATATTATAATCTATTAAGATATTGGCTAATAAGCATAATATCATCGTACTTGATGTCAATTAATAATTATCAAAATTGTAAAACATATGATGTCACTAATCAATTGTCTTATCACAAGATGTGGATCTTGTTGGTTGTAATATAAATTATATTATATTTTCTATATATAGATCAAATTCTACTAAGAATATTTCTAAATTATCCAATATTGGATCATGTTGTTCAAAAAAAGATAAAAACCATGATAAAGTAGAGTTTGACAATAGTGTTCTAATAAACTTGACTTGTGACTCTTGAGTTAGATAGCTTTGGGATTGAAATTCAATCACCAATTGTATTTAATTGATGAATCCTCAAAACTTAAATTTGGTACTATTAAACTTTAGCGGTAAACTAATTTTTGATTCTTTGATGCATAAATGTTGTTCAATCATAGGTGAAGTAATATGGCTTGAAGTAGCTCAAATCATCTCTATATCTTCACTTCCTACTAATCTTGTTGCTCCTTGTAGTGGTAAATTGAATTAATACATTGCGAGCATTAATTCTCTCATTTGTTCTTGCATTTGTACCATTGTATTCTTCATTCCAGCAAACTCTGTCATGATACCACAATAGAAAGGGAAAAAAATGTCTATTCTTATTATAAAATAAAATACTCAAAGAATAGAAAAAAAATTCTAGGAACAATATTAGTTTAGAAGTGGATAATCCACAACTTCTAATATGCTTATGTCTTATCAAGAGAAAGGAATAATCCGCTCTTAATCAAGAAAAGACAAAACTTTGATATTGTAATCTTCACTCTTGTCAATCTATCAAGGATACAAACTAAAATAGATGCATAAATTAGTAAAAACTATATCAAAGGAAAATAACAAGATAAGAAATTATGTACAATCAAAAAGAAATTGGAATGGCTATTGCCAAAGATTAAAAAATACATGAGACTCTTGAACTAGACTAAAAGCAAGAAAAAGTTGACAAGAGTGAAGAAAGCTTCACTCTTGTCTCTGTATATACTATTTATATAAAAACTACATGGCGGCATTCTCTAAAACTTCCAATACATGTCTAATTTGTAAGACACATGTCAAACTTGCAAGACAAGTTTCTTAAATATTTGCCATGTATTTAGCTTGTTCCACAAGCTATCAACATGTGCGACACATAGCTAGCTTGTTCTATAAGCTACCAACATGTGTGAAACATGGCTAGCTTATTGGCCAAGATTTTAACCTACCAATCATCTATAAACATGTATAAAGGTGATTCCGTGTTTATGAAGCTTCTAAGAAGTTTCTCTATAAAATATTATCAAATTAACTTATTTTACCTACTTCTATCAATCTATATTAATTAGATAATTACTGGAATAAATCTTATGTCCATGACAGCTATACACATACAATATTCATATCCATTCATTATTTCAATCTTATTCATTAAAATTTAATATATCATTAATTTTTAAAATAACAATGTTCTGTACTAGTTTAATAAATGTTATACACAAGATAACATTTATATTAAAATTTTAAAAATAATAAAAAATTTCCAAATAATTTAATTACTTTTTATAATATTATTATTTCTTCAATAATAAGTCTATAATTTTAATAGATAATTATAAGATTATCTATTGTACAATAATAAAGATATAAAAATTATTTTTAAGTAAAAAAATTAATTATTTTTATTTTAAAATAATTTAATACATATTTGAATAAAATATTAAATAAAAAAATATAAAGATTTATATAAGTAAATAAGTAAGAATAAATAAATAAATTTATATATATATATATATATATATATATATATATATATATACACACATACATACATTATATTTTATTTGTTATTTTTTTCACATATAAAAATAAAATATATTAAAAAATATATTAATGATTTTTAATTTTGATTTTTTATTATATATTATAATTTTTTTTTAATGTAATATAAAAAAAAATTTGAATACAAATAATTTTTGTAGAATATAAATTTAATAATGTAGAAATTTTTTTATTTTTAATATTTTAAAAATAAACTTCAATGAAGATAATATTTTAAAAGTACTTAAAATAATTGATAAATAAAATAATGTATATATATATATATATATACACATACACACATATACATACTATAAACTATTATTTTTATTTATATATCTATAAATTTTATATAATTTATAAGGACAAAAATAAATAAATTGCATATATATTAGTGTATATATATATACCTATATAATCATATTTTTATTTATATATATATGTATGTATATATATATATATATATATATATATATATATAAACACATATGTACATATTCAATAAATTTTATTTGTTTTATTAAAATATCTAGATATTTTACTTAATATAAAAATAATTATTTTTAAAATATTTTTTATACTATTAGAATTTTTATGAATATATTTAGACAGAAAGAAAATTTAATAAATTAAAAAGAATTTTTTATCTATATATAGATATATATATATATATATATATATATTGAACCTGTACATTCTTGTATATATAATAGATGTATTTATTCTATACTTTCCATACAAATTTAAAACTTTAAATTTGTCTTAAATAGGATCTTTATTTCAAAATTGAGACTTTATAAAGGTCTATTATTGCTTCCAAAGTAATTTTTGTATTCTTTAAAATATAAAAATAATTTACTCTTAGAATTTAATTACTTTTGCTAATTAAGAAAGAAGATGAAAATTGCCAAATTTTTGAAAGGGATTTGTAATTTAAGAATTTTTTAAAATATTTCTATTATTTTATAATAGAAAAAGAATTCTTAAATAGTCTTATAACATAATCATAGTTTTAATATTCAATTTATTTATTCAACATTTATATCTTCTAAATTTTATATTTTAAATCTTAATTGGTCCATAGATTCTAAATAAAGATAAAAAATTAAATACTATTACACTTTGATTTTAAGATCTATTATTCAAGATAATATTAAAGTATAATAGCAATTAAAACTTAAATTCTTGTGAAAAAACTTTTTTAATTAATTTGTTTTAATTAATATTTATAATCCTTTAAAATAATTATATAAAATTTTAATTTATATATAGTCTAAATATATCTAATATTAAATCTATCTTTAGACTATTTGGATTCAAAAAATAGATTTGTAGTTGAGACAAAAGTGTATAATGACCTCCATACAAGTAAAATAATCCAATCAAGATTAATTGTATATGATCAAATAGTATAGAAAATCACACATAAAAAGGTAGAAAAATAACCAGACAACAAGAATTTAGAATAAAGAAGATAGAACAAAATATATATGGCAAGAAATAGGATTTGAAAAGATCCAATTTGATAATTAAATAGAATTCAAAAGTACCTCAATGTGGCCTAATAATCTATGATAACTTAGATAAATAGCTTATCTTAGGATCTTGTATATGTTCTTGTTGCTCTTGTATCTACTATTAAAAAAATTTATTAGGATATAAAATATTTTGTATTGTAATTTATCTCAATTAATATTTTTTTTTAGATATATTATGTTTTGTATCAATAAAATAAAATAGAACAGTGAATCTTTAATTATAGATAATTGAAAAATATTTTTATTTATATTTTTGTTTGAAATAAAGATATTATCAAAGGTGGTGAATTAAATGATAAAAGAATGTCATTTTAGAGTTCTAAAAAACTTACAATATTTATCTTCAGACTAAAGTAAGTTAACTAAATAAATACCCTTGGTTAAAAATATATATTCAAATAATGTAAAACAAATAAAAAAATTTCTTCTTATTTTTTTAAACTTATATTAAAAACTCTTATATTGAAGTATATATGAATATAAAGATATATAAGTCTATTTATATGTATAGATGGCCACAATTTTGCCTCCATATATAAATTTATTGATATTTGTAGTAGTAGTAGTAGTAGTAATAGTATTTAATTTCATTTTAAATGACATATCAAATTATTCAAGATTTCAATGATTTTATCCACTCAAATAAGACATCAACTTAAATAATAATATATATATATATATATATATATATATATATATATTTTAAAGTAGTGTTATAAAGTTGTGAGCATGGATAAAGCATTATACAATTTAAATAACATTACTACAAGTTTATAGGAGCTATAGTATATGTAATACATGGTTTTATTAATATCTATATTAGCAATGCAAATTGTGGTGAGAATGTCTTTTAAACTTGTGGAGCAAATTTTTAATATATCAAGAGTAAATTATAAAATCTTATTATTTAGTTAATTTCTCTTTTAGATCATTCATGTAACAATCAAGATTTGTTCTTTTCTACTCTTCCTATATATATATATATATATATATATATTTATTTTTAAAGTTTGTGTGATAGACTTATAACAATATTTGTTATCATTTTTTTCTCATTTTAATATACTATTCTATTGTGCTATATATTTTATTTTTAATAGATATGGTTTTAAAAATTAAATTAGATTTTGAATCAATCAAAAATAATAATAATAATAATAATAATGTTTGTACTCAATTTATTGTACTTGTGTTTTTTATATTTTATCATAAATACACAACAGATATCATTTTATTGAGCCTAATCCTATGTACACTCTTTTCCTTGATTAATAGTATTTAAACACATTATTCTATAGAGTATCAATAACATACTTTTAATTAAGTATATATATATATATATATATATATATATTATATTTATAAATTTTTTGATTGAAAATTATTTATTTATTCATTGATTAATATTATAAACAAATCTATCTTTAAAAAAATTACAAGTTAAAATTAATAATTTTTAATTTTATAGAACTTTACAAAATATATATACATATATATATATAGAATATTAAATTGATCCACCTAAATCTTAAATCAACCCACCTTATTCACATGATTCAATCTATGTGACTACTTCTTTGATTTAGGAATAAATAAACCTATGAACTAAATAGACAACAGCAAAGATTAATCCAAGATGCTTCTGAATGGAAGGGATTTGGGGTCTCTTGTACTGGCTTTGATTCTGAAGCACTTTCAAGTACCCCATTCTAGCACATACATTGTGGGGGCACATCCTCACCCAATACCATCTACTCCCTTTCCCCTTCCCCTCCTCACTCCCTCCCTTGTGCCATAAAACATGGCTGTTACACCTTTAGATTTGCCAAGAGATCAAGGTAGAATTGAATAAACGAATTCACAAGTTTCCTATTCCTAAATCAAAGAAGCAATTACAGAGATTGAATCATGGAAGTGAGGTGGGTCAATTTAAAATTTAGGTGGGTCAATTTAAATTTAAAATTTAGGTGGGTCAATTTAAAATTTAGGTGGGTCACTGTAATATTCCTATATACATAAATATATAATGTTTTTAACTCATGATTGTATCTATAGTGTATACATAGCACTCTTAACACTTAAAAAACTCGTCATTTATTATTATAATTACTTGAGAAGTGTTACCAAAGATACAATAAAGTCTAGTAAATCATTTTAGATAATCTTAAAATCTAAGTATGTTACTTATCATAAAAATAGATTTACAAAAAATATTTGTTGAAGGAAAATGCATTGTATTTACAAAAGTAAATTCAAGTATTTTAATTACCTATAATTTGATTGAATTGGCCACAATTGTGCAAAAAATAGATAAATGTTACACAAAAAAAGTAACACCTTATTTATTTATTTATTTATTTATGATGGAACATAATATATTTTCATGCCACTGTTCACTGCTAAAAGCATGCACTTAGGGAAAAAGACACTTCATGAAACAATTATATTTTTTTAATGTTTTTTCATGTTCATGCCCATTCAGCGACAAGTAGAAACTATGACATCAATTACGAGGCAGAAGTTGTGTTGCCAAGGGTGTCCACGGCATTCTTGGTCAGGTACTGCCATCCTCAGCGACACCTCCACGTCTCTCTTTAAAAACACTAGACGTCCTGCAAGACTTGGTACGAGCTTTGCAGAACATTCAGCTAATTTAAGGCCAACTGTCACAATTGAGAAACAGGATGGGAGAAAAATCTATGAATCTGCTTGTTATTTGAATCATATGGTACATAACACTGAAGAACAAGTGACAAAAGTGTCAGCTCATATGATCTCAGAATCCCTTTCCTGCATGCTTAGCTCCAATTAACCGAGCTGATCCCTGAACATCGAAGCTGAAATTCTAGCAACTTGCCAAATCAGCGGGAAGTTGTAAGTAACAAACAAGAGTACCTAAACCCCTGGCTGAACGGAAAGTTTACTACTATTGGAATGTCTTTCTTCAGGATGTCTACCAAGCGCAGCGCTCATCATCCAAATCATGAAGTCGATTACAAAACTGTTCTGAAGCAAGTCATGACCGACGTTGAAAGTTAAGCAATCGAGACAGGAGGAACTAGTTGAATTAATGACCAGTCTCTGTTTCTTAGTAAACGAGACCAGTTAATTTCAACACCGCACCATCACAGTGCACTTACTCCTCTGCCGGTGGTGCTTTGTAATATGCAGGAACCATATTTGGAAAGAACATCTGCCTGACTCCTTCTGCTTTGATGATCGGGAATATAATATTCGCGGCTCCCTGAGAAACAACCACAATTGCAAAGCTATGAAGAAATTGTAATATCGTAGAGTAGAAAGAGGTAAGGAATCGCAGACAGGTGGCGATTTGATTTTAGTCCGAATACCGGGTGGCCAGAAACCGTAGACATAATAAATTGAATCGAGTTTAAAGCTAAAGAAGAAGGGACGTACCCGTAGGAGACGTGCACCAATCCACACCCTTGATGGTGAAGGAAAAGGAACAAGGAGTCTCCCTACTCCGTACACAGCAACCGCAAAGAAGTGGACCACTAGACTCAAAGGACGAGGGTTAAGTCCAGACAAAAGGGCAACTGGTCCACTTGAGAAGACACCTCCAATGCTCAAATAGTCAAAGCAAGCCTGTCTCATTTCTTTCATTGCTAAATCAGGTGAGTCACAAAACACTTTGTAAAGTGCACCCGCAAGTGTATTGATAGTGGCTGCAACAGGCTGCACAACCAAAACCAGGGAACATCTAGCACGTGTTAAAAATAATAGGTGAAAAGGCGTAGCAGAAGTTACGTCAGTGCTAAACACTTCGTTGTTTTCCAAAGCCATGTTGCAGCTAAGATGAGTACTGCATCAAGTTTAATCAGTGTCTTTCAACATGCTCGAAATGATTAAATGCTGACATTAGACGTATAAGATACTGCTGTTCATGCAGGCACATATACCCAAAAATATATAAACAGAACGAATAGAAAACACACCTTGCGTCGCGTGTAAAAAGCCTGCAAGTAATCGCATAATGATTGAGCATCATGAAAACTACGTAAAGGCCTGAGCATATCCCGGAGCAGAACAATATCAGAAAGGGCCACGGTCATGCCGCCGCCTGTTAGAGGATGCCTCATGTTGAATGCATCCCCCATGAGGAGAGCTCCAGGTGTGGGCCTTGGGAATGCGGGCATAGTCTTGTTTGGCATGGATCGAATATTTCCCTTCTCTATAGCAGCAAGGAACGAAGACTGTATTTGCCCTGGTAGCTGAAAAGCATAGCAAGTAACATGAGGTTTCACCAATACCACATAGAATAGCATATCATGCTTTTTAATATATAACCTTCTCCAGAACCTCAGCAGAAACCGACAAAGGCAAGGAGAAAGCAAGTATTACAGAAATCCTGATCGAAAAAGTGCAGGAGAAGGGAGAGAGCAATTACCTGAGGAGCCACTACAGTGCGAAGATGTTTGGCCATATCACCATTACCAATGGAAGGCACTTTCTGGCCTGGAACATCCACAAGGCACCGAACCTCTGTACTGCTAATAGGGTAAAGAAGGATGGGAGATGGGTCCGCCAAAACAACGTGCCCATGGCTAGAGTAAGGCAGCTCACAGTTCTCCAGCACAAGTCCGACGAAGCATGACGGGACATCAACCTGCACAAACAAGAGAAATTGACATATTGTTAATAAAGGAAGTAGCGCCATAGAGCAACTTAAGTTATACCGATAGTATTTGATAAAACCCAGACAGAATAATCTATGGAGTAAATGATACATGAAAAAGGGACGGGACCTTTGGTTCACAAAGCTTGCGACGCAAATTTGAGAAGCAACCATCGCAGACGAATGTAAGTGGAGCCTTCGCCTCCTGCTCTTGACCATCAGGTGTTCGGTATCTCACACCGGTGACAACACCTTCATTCTCGATTAAGCCGAGGACAGTAGCTTGCTCCAGTTTCACTCTGTAGACGTCAATGTAGTCCCAGTAACAGCATTACCACGCCATACATGAAGAGAAAATGAAGAACTAAATGATCACAAATATTGTGCAGAGTTCCTAAGAAATCAGAAGAGTACAGCCGTCATTTCGTATTTGAGAAGGGAATTCAGTTGCTTACTGTGGAATCGAGGCAGCTTTCTTCCGCATTTTCTGAATGAAGCGACCATTGTGAAAGCTGCGACCTGCTATATCATCTCCATATCCCTCAAGAGGATATCCTACTTTAGCATCTCGCCCTTCCTTGAACAGCGCGTATCCCACCACTCTTTGTGCGTCGATACCTTCTAAACAATCTGCGCCAGTTTTAACGCTTCCCAGATCGGTGTAAAAAACTACAAGCCAACCTCTAGTTGGCAAATACATAATTCTCCCTAATTTGATCAGAAAAGTGTTGATGACTTTCTCAATAGACTCGATGGGTTGGTAATGAATATTCTCTTTTACTATGAAACCGACGGAAATGGTCCTCCTCCACCAGACCTTAAAACCAGCAAAATTGAGATAAGACGTGCAATTTCACAGCCCTGACAAGAAAAGATGGAAACGACAGATATCATAAGTTGAATTGAAGTAGCACCTTTTAGACCTAATTCTACAAGCTTCAGGTATCCTCCTGGCTGCAGCAGCTCTCCTACAATGCGATCTGGCTCACTCAAGTCCCTCTCCAACATCAATACTCTTCGCCCATCCTACCAGCACGCCGAGCATAACCACAAGACCACTTTCTGTCAATTAAGTAAAGATCATACTCGCAAAAGTGCATTATATACCAGGGTAGCTCCAGTGGTATATATCAAAGTATCCCGTACGTGACCAAGTACAGAATGGAAGAAGAGCACAAACAACGATAAATAAGTTGTTGCGGAAGATAGGGTAATGTATATCTGCCGTGATTCCTTGTACATGTGATTGACGATGCCAACTCTTAGGTGCAGTCCCCACACACAAATGGGTGGGGTAAGTATCATGCATACTTGCTGGATACCAAGTGAGGCCACTACGCGTCTTGAGTCCTACACAATGAATTATGGGCCGCGCCTGGGCGGCTAACGCTCGCAGATCTTAACCCACAGGCCCGGCGAGATACAATGTGTAACAAATGCAGCATAGAACAACTCGTGATAATATCGTCTATGTTTCATAACCACCTCCAGCTATACCCATTATCGAGACGACATAGTCTCCCGAGGGAAGAGTAAGTGTATACCTTTCCGAGAGTACACGCCAGCGCCGACCCTGCAACACCAGCCCCAACGATGATAGCATCCAAATCGCCATCACTGCGCACCGCTCCATCAGCATCACCCAC
Source organism: Physcomitrellopsis africana (assembly GCA_036785485.1). Lineage (NCBI taxonomy): Eukaryota > Viridiplantae > Streptophyta > Bryopsida > Funariales > Funariaceae > Physcomitrellopsis > Physcomitrellopsis africana. Next base: position 105,077 of record JAWRVF010001022.1, read on the forward strand.
TGACGCAACCCCGCCGGCCTGTTTCTTCTTCCCCGCGGGCTTAGTCCGCATCTTCCGCATGAACACACCAGCCATCAAGGCTCCGACCAGCACGGCACCCAGAACTGCCACCCATCCGCCAATCTGCGCCCACCCCAAATCATGAAACGGACACTTCTCCTCGCCATGCACCCCCATCGCGAACTTCGAAACCGTGACACAATGAGGCAACTTCCCCCGCCCTCTCGCGTCGCTTCAATCCACCAGCACAGTCATTCAGAAAGGGAGCAACTCTCCGTCTCGCAAGTCCCCGAATACTGTACCAAATAGAACAGGTCAGTGGAAGCAAAGACAATGGTCAAGAGGGAAGCAACGGTAGCGGGGATGATCCAGTGCAGACGAGGCAAAGGGGAGTGTCGAAGAAGAGAGGGATCCGGATCGACTCAACCCATGTGCCAGCGCCGTCATGTCAGGCTCCAGGGGAGCGAGAGCTTCACCTCCAGGGGGGCCTTGTGGCCTCTACTGGATCAGATCTTCCGCTTCGCTTACCTTCCTTTGCCTTAGAGTTACCGCTGTGCCACAGGCTGTTAAACCCGGGTGTCCCTTTACGTGGCTCCACCTGAGTCATCACAAGCGTGGGCGCTTGTCACGCACTCATAGTAAGGCACTTGGAAGCTCCGCCTCTCCTCCTCCCCTCTTAAAAATACCTGTTCCCCATTGCCTTGGCTTGCGTCCCTCGGTGCAACTCTGGCAGGGAGCCGTCATGGGCATTGTCGTTTCCGGCCACGACACATATGTGTTTTGGGATGAACTGTTGCTGCGGAATTTCGAGCAGCTTCTGTTTTGCTGTGGAAATCGATTTTTTACTGAGGTTAATTGTGGTTCATTTCAAGTGATGTAATTTCAGATTATTTAACCAAGTGACCAGGTGACTTGCATGGCTAATATAGTGATTGGCGCTCATTGAGACATGAACTTGCGATTTGAACTGTGGTTATTGATAAGAGAAGTGACTTTGTGTCTAACACAGCTTACTTCGGGTCACAGCCCACACACTTTCACCAGATTTCTCACACAAAGATGAACTACGATGAACAGTATGTAGTTGATCTTAATTGAAGAAAAGCTTACTATTAGATTGACAACCAGGTGTTTGCATGGGAGATGCTATCCTCTGAGCATTGCTTGTAGGAGGTTCCCTCCACTTAAGGTTGTGAGCTCATAGGACAACAATCTCCCTGAAAGGTTATGTCCTCAAGCTAGTGCACTCCCTTCTATTAAGTTACTTGACCGCATCTATGGTTCAAAGAACATCAACTTATTCTGTGAGGACATAAATGGAAATAAAACAGCTGGCAATTGCAGTACAGAAATTCAATGTACATGTCACAATCCGCAGGGATTCGTGTAAATACATAAAGAATGTATACCTACCCTGTTTCAGAACTTGGTGGGTGGCCAAGACAACATCCAATCATGACAAGACATGATAAACCCATAAAAGCTGAAAATTATTTGCGATACAAGCAAAAATTGAACAGGAACCAATCCCATGACTAAAAGTGGACACTGTGTCCGAAAACAATTACCCCGATGTGAGGAAATCAATATTGCTCAACTGAAGTACTCTTAATTTATTCTTAAGAGTACGCATGTAAAATAACACTTCAGAGTCAACGAGATGTTGGCAAATCGACACAATAGTAATAAACCTTCTCAGAATAAGAAAGATTTGTGAAACGTAATACCAATTACCAAAAGTCTAAGGACATTTACCAAACGTAATACCAATTACCAAATGTCTAAGGACATTTACCAAACGTAATACCAATTACCACGTCTTATGGAGTCAGGATTTGATGAAGTTCAGTGCCATTTTCATTTTTGGCATCCTTGTCTTGCACAACCTTGAATGTGACGTTGAATTCCTTGGCCTTGTCCAGCGATTGCAACAAGAAGACCATAACGATGGAGCAGACAAACATAGGAATCGGTCCAAAAATCCAAAGCAACAAGGGGAAGGAGAAGTAGTAGCCTCGCAAGCCAAGTGTGAAGAAGTTCTGGCTCCGATAAATGAACTCATTCACATAATCGGGTGTCAAACCTGGAGCATGGTCGCCAACAGGAATGCTGAGCAGGAAACTAGCGTGGCTTGCGTACCGGATAGATTGCACATGACAGACAAAGGAAAAAAGGAAGCAGAGCAAGAGGCACAGGTACTTAAGAGTCGAAGTGATGTTTCCGGTCTCTCCGTATACAAAATTCGTCAGTGTCCTGCTTGTGCCTCCGGATGTACTACTTACTAAAGCTCCGATGATAGAGCTTAGAGTTATGGCTGTGGAGGCCAGTAACGTCGAAGCCATGATGCTGTTGCGGAGAGTTTGTACTGCCAAAACGCCGTTCTTCAGGCTATCCTACGGATTCAAAAAAAAAAGCATTACCATCTCTGGAACAAACTCTTCAACAAAAGAATTTTAAACATTCAAGATTTCATTAGCGATTGAACAAAATTTCATAAATCTCAGAGCAAAGTAGCAACCGGAATATTACCCTGGTTACATGTGGATTGCAAGAGTCTTCCGAAACAGCGGTCATTCCAGATTATGTCCAAAAAAAACAAAAAAAACAAAAAAACTTTAACAGAAAGTCATGAAACCCCTCACTCTCGAAAATTGACACACGAAATAATTCAGAAATGGCGTGTTTTCCTGTGAATTCCATGAATAAATCATTCCAATATGTAGCCACAGACGACAGAAAGCCCTAATTCCTGGCTTCAGAAATCATCACATATCATCGACAGTGTTTCAAATGGTATTTAAATTTTGTAATCATCACCCGCCAAATACTCCCACCCCGACCGCTTGCACAAAGAATTCTAATCGTGAGCAGTTACGGACAATTCATGAGCATAATTTCTTTGCCATTCACATTGGACTCCACAAACATCGGATACCACAAATATTCAGGAACTAAAACACAGTCATGAACACAGCTCCGAGATAATCTCGAAAACGGGTTCGGACTATGCAAAGCAATGTGCCAAGCGCACAGAAGATCAACAAACTACATGCTTCGCTAAAATTGCAGAGAGTAAAATCACTCGAGAAGCAAGACTACACGTGGTTAGCAGCTGGCCCGTGGTGGTCCCTCGGCTGACACACATATTCGAAGCTTCAAACAAAGTGCGCAAAACGCAAAGGCGGAGCTGAGTCAAAGGAAAAATCGACGTACGCTCATGATGTTTTGGACCCACGCCTGCCTGTTAAGGTGGTTCACGCCGATGATGGTTTTCTCCGGATGATACTTCACCATAAACCACAGATGCGCGTGGTACAGTGCCAGAAGCAAGATCCCCAGCGGCACCAGCACCATGTCCAGAAACCTCGACTCCCAAGCCATCTCTTCCTCTCCCGAACTACGCCCGTATCTCAGTAATCTCAAAAAAACTTGGAAAACGAAACCAGCATACCTGGGAATCGCACATCCGATCCTGCCGCAGAGATTGGCGTCGCCACTAAAAAGAAAAATCGATACTCCTGAGTTGAAGCATCTTACAAGTCACACTAGCGGGACAGCGCACAGACACTCAACCGGAGGATCCGATTCGCACGGTCACCAGAGCTCGACACGAGTTCAAACGGCGTTGTAGATACCCTGCTCAGCATACCCTGTCCTTTCTGGGTTTAGGATTTATTGAAGGATCTCATGGGTGTATTCCTTAGAGCAATTCGACCAAGTCATGTTATGGGACCCGACTTTAGATTCTGGTGTGGCGTGCACCAAAATATTGGCCAAAACAAACCTTACATGTAATGCGTTTGATATGAGGTCCATTAGATATAGGTGTAAGTAAACCAAATTTGTCATGTTATTTTTCTAAGCATTATTATTGTTAATGCAGAAGTTACAATAATGGATTGTCAAAAGACATGCTTCAAAATCCCAACATAGGAGGCTTGTAAAACTGGTCTACCATGTAGTGGGTAATTGTGCCCATAGGTCCTACATCTCATGCAAATTAATGGACTATTCAAAATATTCAGAGTTTGGAGTACATAACTACCCTCAAGTTATATGTATATGTATATATGTATATGTATATATGTATATGTACATATATGTATATGTATATATATTTTTAATATATTTATGGTTGTAAATATAGCATCTCCACAATCTATTCTTATGTTTTTATTTGATAATAATTTCTCAAATTTGATTTTTTGATTTTAGGAAGACATCAAATAGTTTGAATAAAATTTTGTATTTAAAAAATTATAAGACATATAAAATATATATACACATATATAAACTTATGATTAAAATTTTTATTAATAATTATACAATAAAAATAAGTAGAAGTAAATTGAGGTGAGTAGAAATAAAATAAAATAAATAAAACTAAGTTAAAGGGATAATATCTAATTCAAAAACTTTAATAAAAGTACATAAAGAAGGATTAAATTTGTAGATATTTTGAAATATACCATGCCCCTTAAAAAACTTATGAAACATTATATATCTAAAAGTTCATCATAAAAGCATCCTAAAACTTAAATACTTAGATTGCAAGCCTCATGATGCTTAAAAAGCTTCTACATGACCTTCTAATTAGCTAATATTTATTTATACACACAAGATTAAAGGTATCCTTAACCTTGTCAATATTTTTTTTTTATATTTCAATTTAGACCAAGATTGTAGAATTCTTATACACTTGATATGAGCTAATTTAACATATTTTTAAATTCAAAATATATATTTTTTTGATTCTCTTTTTAGGTTGTATAATATTATATTATTTTTTAATAAATTATTACAAATTCATATCCTTAACATTAATCTTATAATTTAAAATATCCAAATATAATTACAATTACTTTATATAAATATTACTTAAATATCTTCAACAATAAATAGACTTTTTTATAAAAATAAAAATAAAATATTAAATATTATATTATATATATAGAATATAAGAGTATATATATATATATATATATAAAATTTTATTATACATAAAATATATAATATAATTTAAAAGTTATAAAAGTTATATATATATATAGATATACATAATAAAATATTTATATTTTATATAAAAATATATATTTATTATAATATAATAATAAATATAAGTGATAGTAATTTTTAAATATAGAGTTTTAAAATAATATTTTAAACTTATAACATTACATATAATAAATTAGTATTTAGTGTTAAATTTCAAATCTAAAATATAAATAATTTAATTTATATAATATTAAAAGGATAAATAAAAAATAAAAAATCAATCAAATTAACCAAAAAAAAAGAGATTCTATTCATGTTTATAACCTTAAATAATATTGAGTTATTTTTTTTATTAAACAACTAAAGCTAATATCACAAATTTTTTTATTTAATGATTATAATTATTTATAGATTTTCTCAGATATTTTAAAGATATTTCTTATACATAAAATAACCATGCTTGATATTTTATTAATAATACTTGTTGGTACTAAAAATTCAAAGCAAGTGAAAATTGTAAAAAGTTAGGCCTCAAAACTAGCTAAGCTACCTCATTAATTATTGGATACTTTAAATTTTTTCATGGATATCAAGAAAATATATATATATATATATATATATATATATATAAGCACATTGTATAATATAAATATTTTATTAAATTCTTTTATTCTACCATCTTTTATATCAATAAAAAATTTAAATTATAATTTTATATAATTTTAATTTTTCTTTTATTATTTTAATGGTTTCTTTTATTTTTTATATTTTTGTTACATGTATTTTTTAATATGAATTTATATAATATAAATAACAATTGTATTGTAATTTAGATTTTTTTAATTTTTTATAGATTTTTTTATTTAATTTGTTCCAAAAATTTATAAAATTATTATTTTCTATTATTGATCAAATATTTTTAAAAATATTATATTATTTTTTGTCATAATTTATTATATTTTTTATTCATTACTAATTATTTATCTATTTAGTATAATATTTTATATACATTATGTATTTATTTATATATACATTTAATAACAGTCTTTGACATCCATTTAAAAAAAAAAAATCCTATTTAATATATTTTTTTAATATCAGACACCTTTGTATTCTAAAAATATATATAATATAATTAAATTTTAAATTATTATAGTATTAGATTTATAACATTACATGTAAAGAAGTCATATACAAAAGGTAGTAGGTATCAAGGACATGAATTATAAAGGAACAAAATATCGATATACTCTCGTGTCACTCAAAAGAATAAAAAATTATTTAAAGATGGAATAATATTAAAACTAGAATGACTATTGCCAAAGACAAGAAGACTAGAGAATCTTGAAACAAGACTAAAAACAAGAAAGGTGTTGATAAGAATGAAGAAGGCTTTACTCTTGTCTCTACATATACTATCTACTTAAGAGTTACATGGCGGCATTCTATAGGACCTTCAATATGTGTTCAATTTGCAAGACATATGTTAAACTTACAAGACAAGTTTTCTATATGTGCGCCACATACTTAGCTTGTTTCACAAGCTATCAATATGTACAATACATGGCTAACTTGTTGGCCAAGTTTCTAACCTATTAATCACCTAAAGATATGTATAAAAATAAAACCATGTCTATGAAGCTTCTAAAAAGCTTCTCTATAAGATATTAATAAATTAATCTATTTTTATGTACTTCTATCTATCCATGTTATCTAGATAATTATTAGAGTAAATCTTATATTAGTGACATTATCCCACTTTCTAAGGACAAGTTCCATGAGAAGCAATGATTATATATTAAAGAAGTCCAAGATGCACCAAATTATATTTGCCTCATATTTTTATCTTTGTTTCCTTTGAAGGTAGTTGATAGGTCCTTTCAGCCATTGATAGTATATCAAGGATATGAATCATAAAAGAATAAAATATCAATACACTCTTATATCATTCAAAAGAATAAAAAATCACTTGAAGATAGAATAATATTAAAATTAAAATGGCTATTGTCAAAGATAAGAAGACTAGAGATTCTTAAAATAAGACTAAAAACAAAAAAAATATTAACAAGAGTGAAAAAAGCTTTATTCTTATCTCTATATATAATATCTACCTAAGAATTATATGGCAGCATTCTATAGGATTTCTAACACGTGTTCAATTTACAAGACATGTGTTAAACTTACAAGACAAGTTTCTTATATGTGCGCCACATACTTAGTTTGTTCCACAAGCTACCAATATATACAACACATGGCTAACTTATTGGCAAAGTTTCTAATCTATCAATCACCTAAAGACATGCATAAAGATAAAATCACGTCTATGAAGCTTCTAAGAAGCTTTTTTATAAAATATTAACAAATTAATTTATTTTTATTTATTTCTATCTATCCATATTATCTAAATAATTATTAGAGTAAATCTTATATTAGTGATATTATCCCTGTTTCTAAAGACGAGTTCCATGAAGAGCAATGATTACATATTAAAAAAGTCTATGATGCATCAAATTATATTTGCCACATATTTTGATCTTTTTTTCCTTTGAAGATAGTTGATAGGTCCTTTGAGCCATTGATAGTGTGTCAAGGATATGAATCATAAAAGAATAAAATATCAATACACTCTTATATCATTCAAAAGAATAAAAAATCATTTGAAGATAGAATAATATTAAAATTAGAATAGCTATTGTTAAAGATAAGAAGATTAGAGACTCTTGAAACAAGACTAAAAATAAGAAAGACATTGATAAGAGTGAAGAAGGCTTCATTCTTGTCTTTACATATATTATCTACCTAAAAACTATGTGGCAGCATTCAATAGAACCTCTAATACGTGTCCAATTTACAAGACACATGTCAAACTTATAAGACAAGTTTCTTACATGTGTGCCACATACTTAGCTTGTTTTACTAGCTACCAACATGTGTGACATGTGTTTAGTTTTTTAGCTAAGTTTCTAACCTATCAATCACCTATAGACATGTATAAAGGTGAATATACATCTATGAAGCTTCTAAGAAGCTATTCTATAAGATATTATCAAATTATCCTACTTCCACCTATCCATATTAACTAGATAATTATTAGAATAGATCTTATGTCCATGACATAGTATCCCATATTAAGGAAAGAGGATCACCTTGATATTTGATCATTGTTAATACCTTCATAACTTCTTTCAAAAAAAACATTTTGAATACCATCAAGAGTAGTTTCTATTTTCAAAAGTATCATTAAACAATGGGAATCTCTTCCAAGGTTGTGATATCAAATATGTTATATCTTGCCATTAATTCAACGAAGAATATGTCGTTTTTGAAGATCTTCATCTCTATTCTGTAATCTTGAAGTTTATGACAACCGTAATATTTTATTTGATAATTTAACAAATAATAGCTCTTGAGGTAAATTTATTGGTTGTTGATTCTTCATTTCTTTAGCACCAAAATTCAAAAAAATAAAAAATAATAATACAAGATAGAATAAAATCTTCATTAAATCTGCTATGTTTTATAGCAAAGATTTTCTTGACTCTTTATTTTGATTTTGATAGATGTTGTCAATAAAAAATATTGACTTTAGCTGATGTATATACTAGATTCTTGGATGACTCCTATGTATGTTTACTAATATCATATCTCTGCTAATATATAAGATATTCTAATATATTTTGGTGCCGCTTCAAATCTAAGACCTCTTCTACCTCAAATTCTTTATTGTTGTTCATTTCTATAGGAGGCGGTGGCACTTGTCTTGTTCCTTATACATCCACTGTCTTATATGATTGAAGCAAAGATGCATGGAATACAAGATGGATCTTTATATATTTCTATAGGTATAATCAATAAGCAATTAGATTGATCTGTTTACAAATTGAAAATGGACCAAGCCTTCAATAATTCAGTTTGTTACAAGGATAAATAATCTTAATATTATGACAAAGTAGCTATATCTTATTGCCTACCTAAAATTATGATTATTCCTTACAATAGACATTTATGTTGGTTTTTTGTCGTTCTTGAATTTTTTTTAATTGTGTCTTCATTATTACATATAACTTTGACAGTTAATTTGTAAATTTTTACACAATTATCGTGGTAGAGAGAATTTATTTCAAGAAAGTATAAAACTTCTAAATGCCATTAATTACTCAACCAAGATTCAAGTATAACAAAACTCCCAAATTTATATAAAAGATTTCTTCATATGGTTATTACATCCAATATATAAGTCTTATTTCCTCAAAACACTCAAAATATAACAAATACTCCAAATCCCTCATTCTTTTGTAAGAAGGGAATTTTTCTTGAACTTTAATAATCCATAATTTTTAATCCAACTGTCCAAATCTACTCAAAATTTACATAAAGTACTGATGTACTCTTAACAACTATTATTACAAATTTCAAGTATCAATTTATTATCAATTTTTAGATATCATCAAAATCCTAATAATAGCTTTAAATCCTTGTTTACAAATACTTATGTAATAAATTCTTTATACCTCACAAACTAAATGTTCAAATGCTATGAAATTTTAATTTGTAGCTTTTTAACATAATAACACACCTTTTTAGATAGTTTTAGTTGAAAATTCATTTGGAAGCTCAAGATATGGCAAATCCCATCACTATCAACAAAATGACCTATGTACTACCTTGGAATTTGATCTATTGTCTTTGACTCCCAATATCTCCTTCTTTAGTACTTTAAATATAATAATTTTTTTTATCAAATATAGATCTTAAAACCAAATCTCCAATCGCACCTTTTGATCTCTAAAAGCTTCTTTACAACTCTTTTAATCCTCAAAAGAGTGGCAATAGGTACAATTCGTATACCTTAACTTCAAGCCCCTACTACTCCCTCATAAAAATTCCAAATCTCTTGATTCTTATACCAAAATTATAATACAAAAAATAAGCTTTCTAATCCTAGTCTTTGAAATTTCAAATGCTTTCTTTGAAGTCACCAAAATCCTTGTTCTCCTCATAGGTAGCCTCCTCAAAGCCTAATGGATATGACCATTGATCAATAGGAATGAAGAACTTCATCCTTTGCCTTCATTCATTTATAATTTATCTTCATCCTTTCAAATAAGCCTCTTAGTGGTTTAATTCTTCTTCTTTGGACTCCAATTGCCTCTCAAGGCTTTATACTAAATATTTAGGTCCTATATATTTTAAACGCCAATATCAAACTAAATAAAAATTTAAAATAAAGTTTCTTATACCAATTCTTTTTAATTCACTTTTCTAACCATTCTAATACATATTAGAATCTATGAACATATTATATATTTTGACTAGATTTTACATATTATAAATAATTATAGTATGACATTGTAAGATTGTTAGCATTTGAAAAGTCAAAATTATCAAATTATAGATGATAATTATAATTGGCAAAAAAAGGTATTTATTGAATAGAAAAATGTACCAAATAATGTGAGCAAACTCTGCTTATGGCAAAAGAATTGTCCAATCATCTTGATAATAATTGATAGTACATCTTAAATATTGCTTCTAAATTTTATTTATCCATTTTGTTTGTCCATTAGTGTGAAGGTGGAAGGTTGAAGATAGTTTTATGTCTACTTTCAATATTTTAAAAAAGATTTTTTAAAATTTTGATACAAATTATGTCTCTCTATCTGATATAATATCCCTTGATAATCCATGATAGCAATAGATGTTATCAAAAAAGAATTTAGCTGTTTCTTTACTTGTAATAGATTTTGTATATGGTACAAAATGTGCCTTCTTTGTGAAAAAATCTACAATCATGAATATAAAATCATATGAACTTGAAATTAGTAGATTTTTAATAAAATCTATAGAGACAAAAAACCATGATTATCTTAGTATAAATAAGAGTTAGAAAATTCCATAAGATCAATGACAAGGAGTTTTTGATCTTGAATAAATATCACATAATTGTACAAATTCTTTAATAAGCTTCCACATTTGAGGCCACCAAATTTTTTTTCATGTTAATTCTAAAGTCTTATTGTATCCAAAATAGCATGTTACAAGAAAGTTGTGATGGATTTCAAGAGCATGTAGTTGTGCTTCTCCTTTTAGGATATGTAAACGTCCTTCAAAATAGAATAGATTATTTTTGAACTCAAACTTGGAAGTATCATTAAATTTAGATGAATTATTATGAATATTATAAATAAGAGAGTCTAAAGATATACTTGATTGGACTTGTTTAAAAAAAATTGAATCAAAAATCAATATTAATTTCATTTCTTAAAGATGAAATTATTTTGGCTTCAATAAGATTATTTTTTATTAATCAAAAGTTACATCTTTTTTTTTTTTGGTGCAAGATAAGAACATCTAGAAAGGACATCAAATAAATCTTGTTATTTTTTTAGTTGATAAGTGACAATAAATTTGAATCTTGATAAAGATATGCTCTAATGAACCTAATGATGATTCAAAACATGTATTGATATGAAATATTTGAGGTTCTTGTGATCCATATATATGATGACTGGATTGGAAGCTCTTTCTAGATAATAATGCTATTCTTGAAAAGAATCCACAATTGTAAGAAGTTCTTTATTATGGATCTTATAATTAATCTTAATTATTGAAAATTTTCTTAAATAAAAATCTATTAGATGGAATTTGTCATTTCCTGCCATTTGCAATAATACTGTATCTAAGGCCAAATTTGATGCATTTGTTTCTATAAAAAATACTTTGAAGAAGTTGATATAATAAAAAATTGGTGTAGAAGTAAAACCTATTTTCGAAGCTTCAAATGATGCTTCCGCTTCCTTACTCTACTCGATTTTTTTTTTTTTTAAAAATTAAACTTATTAGTTGAATTGTATCTTAAGAAAAATTCTTGATGAAGATTTGATAGTAATTAGCAAATTTAAAAAAATATTATACATCTCTTATTATTCTTGAAATTTTCTAATCCATAATTGTCTAAATTTTCTTAGGATTTATTATTAAATTATCATTTGAAATGATGTATTTTTAAAAATCAACTTGAGTAGTATAAAATATATACTTTTTTATCTTGGCATATAATCTTGTATTTTAAAGTTTTTTTAATATATAAAAAATATGAATTTTATATATTTTTTTATATTTTTAGAATAAATTAGAGTGTCATTTAAATAAAAAATAACAAAATCATCAAAAAATTCACAAAAAATATCATTCATAAGATATTAAAGGGTAATTGGTGGATTTATAAATCCAAAAGGCATGACATTATATTTGAAATGTTCATATCTAATCTGAAATATAGTCTTTTGTTCATCACCTTCTTAAATAGAGACCAAATTATACACTTTTTATAGATCTATTTTTATATAGATCTTTGCTTGATATGAAGATAAAATTTTATTCTTCAATCCAAATTACAAAATAGCCTCACTTAAGAATTGCTTGTAATTAGTGGTATGAAGTGAAGGAAGCAAATAGCAAGAAGAACAAGAAGAAAAATTAAAAAATAAATGAAATAAATGATATCAAGTAAGTGCACAATTCAAAATTGTATCACAGTCTGTTTTTTATTTTTTTACCTAATAACAAATAAAAATAAAAAATAAAAAATAAACTTTTAAATAGATGTATATATATATATATATATATATATATATATATTATCTTTCTAATGATATAAAAAACATGTAAATCTAAATTATTATAAATAAGTTATGATAGTTCAAAGATAAAAGATAAATAATAAAAAAATTAAGTGAAATTTTTTTACCTCAAGGATAATTTGCTTAAGAGATCATGAGTTTGAACCTCAATAAGTAGTATATAAGGGTGTCTTAGAGAGGCTACAAGGCCTTAGTCTTATCCTCCTACCTACATCCAAGGTGCCACAATCTATATAGGACTTATGTACCTCCCTTCTTACAAGGACTATATTAGCTGCTGGTCTTCCTATTTTCTATTAGTAGAATTTATTTTTTTATATTTTTGACTTCACTATGGTGTTTAAAAATACAAAATTAGCCTAAGAATCTTGTATGGCCTTCAACTATTGCTCCAATTCTTCATAATGGCTCTCAAGGTGATAAAATTTATTTTTACCAAAGTCTTCAAAATTATTCTAAAAATTCTTAGAAATTATAATATTTTTAAAATAATAATATAAATTTAAAACTATTTTATTCTACCTTGATAATTTTTTATAATAATAAAATCAATTTAAATCAACTAAAAATTCTATTTTTTACATAAATAATTAAAAAGATATGAGATTTAATTTTTATACTTCTTCTACCTATTAAATAATATTTATATGTTTATAATAAGTAATACATAGAAATAGAAGGCCAATGTAGACATTAGTCTCAATAACTAAATATTAGTTCTTATAATTAAGAAAAAATATTAAATCAACTACGATAATTACCTCTAAGACTTATTAAGACTCCATTTCTTTTTCATTAATATTATTCTTCTTATTTAGCATCCTCTAAATACATCTTTATTTTAAAATTATAGTTTTGGTATTCTAAATATATTCTTTTATTCTAAAACAATTAACAAATCAATTTGATGATTCACACATGGCAACCATCTAGGACGACTTGCAAAGAAAAAGAAATTGACCTCTCAAAATGCTATTGAATAAATAGAGGAATTATCTACAAAAATTTCAACAACTATCCAAGATAAAAATGAGTGAATTATTATTAATTTGAAGGAATTAAAGCAAATTTTGTTCTATAGAATCAAAGAAGGAAGAAAAAAAAATTAAATCTAATCTAAGAATTAATAATTATAAAAAAAAATCAAAGCTAAAAATAAAAAATAAAAAATAAAAAGATTTTGATATCACCTTCTAAAGCCTATATATCCATATGATGTCATCTCTCAATCTTTCCATTAGCTTCTAGATTGTAGACTATAATTAGCTTCAATTGAACTCCATATCTTTTAAAAAACTCATGAGTTCTTGTTGCATCTAGTTCATCCCTATCTGCCCTCATTCTTCCAATGTTTCTATAATAATATACTATATTTTCTAAAATAACCTATAGACTAATTTTGAGAACTTACTTCTTAAAATCCTTCTATTTATGTAATTTGACAAATCTTCACTTACCAAAATCAAATACTTTATATTCCATGTATGACTTTGTATAATAATCAAATCTAACATCCATTGAAAGTATATATTAGATAGATATGTAGGGCACAAACCATCTTTGTGCCTAATCTTTGATTGCAATTGAAACTTTAAATAAGAATTTATAAATTTTTATACATCTTTATATATACCTTTTTTTCAATACTTTTTTTTAATCTTGATGAAGGTGGCCCATACTTTCCTATATTCAATCCATAATGTATCATGAAATTCTCTTAAAACTTGATGCTTAGTCTCAATATCATCAATAATCTTTAAAGAAATCCCATCCATTCTTTTGGGCCTCTTCTACAAGAATCCTTCCTTTAAAATATATTTGTAAGCTTGATATTTGATGTCTTTAAAAAAAAAATTTGTCCAACTTTCTTCCTTCTTTAGAATATTCAAGTATAAACCAATGTTCCATAATTTTCTCTTATACAAATCCATATTAAAAGGTAAGATTTCACCAATAGAATCTTCTATTTCCATTACATATATATAATTTATTTCAATCCTTTCATTGTTGTCATAAGCAAGTATTTTCTCTTCATAGGAATATCTTATTCTAGATAATATATTTATAATACAGTTCTTCTTTCCAAAAATATATATTAAAGTAAGATTCATAGATTTGATATATACTATCTATTTTAATATAGCAATATCAGAATTAAATAATTTAAAATCATATCTAATAAAGATAAATAATTTATTTTTAGAATTACATTTGCTTCAATTAAATAATTTTTTTTTATTTTTAAGATAGTTAGAACACCTCAAAGTTTTCTTTTAACTTGAAGATAAGCTCTTTGTCTGTCAAAAAGAATTTTGGCTCCAAACTTGATAGCAAATTTGTTACCTTCATTATCATCTTGTCCAACAACTCATCCAATGGCTATTGGGCTTGTATCCACACTCACAATTAGTGATCTTCTACATTGATAATCTACCTACCTCAATACTGGTAGTAATTTCAAAACCACCTTCAATTTCTCCATAGCTTCATCTTTCTCTTGCCTCTAAAAAAATCTTTTATCTTTTTTCAATAACTTATATAAAGGTTCTATTATATGTCCAAAATAAGGTATCCAAACATGATAAAAATGACATGCTCTCAAGAATCTTCTTACCTCAATTGTATTCTTGTATAGCTTTATACTTGAAATTGCATCAACCTTCTTTGGATTAGACTTTCTTCCATAAGAACCACATAGATGTCCAACCACAATTATCTCATTAACTCCAAAATTTAATTTTTTAAAAGATAAAGTTAAGTTTATTTCTTCAAATTTGGTCAATATGTGGTCAATATCATCAATGTGTTTCTTTACAAATGCCTTATATCCATCTTCATCTAACTTGGTGTCCATGTCTTTAATCCTACAATTTTTAATTAAAATATCATCCAAAAAAGAAATGATCTTATATAGAATATATTCCCTTAAAATTTGATTCATAATACTTTACATATGCGTAACAGAATTAGTAGCACCTTGTAGTAAAATACACATATGCACTAATTCCAATAAAATCTTTATTATTGTAATATCCTTACTTTCTTTAGCTAGTTGAAATTGGTCATATCTTGAATACAAATTTCTAATAGAATAGATAGAGTGGCCTACAAATGCCTTAGCTACCTCATCTACAATTGACTCAATAACCATGTTTCTAATGATAATTTTGTTAGCTAGTTGCATATCTTGAATAAATTTTAATGTTTCAGACTTTTCAAGAATAATAAACCAACGGTTGGAATAAGGTGCAATGAAAGGTTCAAGAATCGTCATTTTTATCTTTTCTTTCAATAAATCTATCAACTTTAGAAGTAAAGCTCTCTATACAAGAATGAGCTTCAAATTCCATGGTATATGAGGTACTATGAAAATAACAATAGATGCAATGATACTTGGAGCAATACAACCAATTTCTTTTAGTACAAGGGCAAAAATCTTATTATGTTTAAATATCATCTCCAAAAACTTCATCTTTTCTTCTTTAAATATAAATTTATTTCGTCCAATCTTCAACTTATTTAATGATTTCCAAGTAAACTTGTAACCAATCCTCTTCAATTTCCTAAGATTTAATTCCCTTATTGTTTTTTTAATATGTTTTAAAATATTAGAAGGTAATTGAGTAGCAATTGCTTTTACCTTTTTAGCCATAGTTTTATACTTGATATTAATCCTTATTTTTTGTTTAATTCTACAATCTTT